>JAKLNC010000042.1:0-151290 GCA_022813145.1 Barbatosphaeria neglecta
AATTGAAATGAATTGTTTTATAGTTTAAACTGTTACATAATAGGTAACCTTACACCTTAATGGAAAAGGCGGTGTTTGTTGATGCAATTACCACATTAAGGAAGTTGCGTTGTAGTCTTGCATAACCATTACTATACCTTTACTTAAGTGTTACTAAAGTTGCATGCAACTTAGCGCAACCTTAAACACACTTTTTTTCTCTTTTAGAGGAAGTTATGGGATACAAAGATACTATAAAAGTAGAGCATTGCTCTCCTAACATAATAAATGGTTTTGTAGTGGTTAATCCTAAGCACAGTTCCTTAGCTACCATGCCTTATTAACTACAATTTGTAATTGTTTGCAACTTGCTTCCTTGTTGTTTTAAGCAAGCATTACCTTACCTTGTCTTTGCAGTTAGGTTGTAACAAAGGTTCGTTTTGCAATAACAACGCTTACAACTAAGGCTGCAACTACTAAAGCCTTTGTTGCTATTAAAACAAACGTTAAGCACGCAACAGTTGTTAATGGCAACGTTAAGTCCAACTAAACCCTTACGAAGCCTAATTTATGGCTAAAACTATATGGCTAAACAATAAGCAACCTAATTTTAATAAAAAGCAAACTGCTTTCTTAGCTAACGGATATTTATTAGCAAAGGATGTTTTAAGCAATAAAGAAAAAGATACTAGCAACAACGCTAACTATTACAACAAGGTAAACATTAATCAAAATAAATCCTTTTACTTTGCGACGCATAACGCCCTATTTATGCTTATTGCAACGCCTTGCACACCACTTATGCAAATAACAATCCCTTTAGCCTCTTTTACGCCTTGCGTGCCGCTAACATAATTAGCACTTATAGCAATTATAAACTTGTGAAATTTAGTACTTAACGCTTTCTTATTCGCCTTTAAAACCCTAAATGTAACTTAACCAATGCCAAAGTTTTTTTAAACTAGACAATAAAGCCTATATTATAAGTTTAAGCATTAACCTAACCTAAGGCGATAGCTAACAGCATAAAATAGCTGCTTACAAATAACTTTTTACAATAGTAATGCACCAACACCGCAATCTTAAAACGAAACTACAACAACCACAACATTAATAGCATATAACACCACTAATAATATTAAATTACCAACAACAAGCAATAATTCATTGTTGGATTTGTTTAATACAGATTTGTTAAATAATGCTTCCTTAATTGCAACTAATAACACAGTTATTAACGCTTTTAATTAGCTTTCATCCCTCTTTATTAAGCATAAAAATGTCATTTATCCTAAACTTCGTCCATTTCGTTTAACTAACAACCCCAAGCCATCCTATTTATGCATAGCTATAAAAATGTCGATTAATAGTCCCGATATCCTTATTTGCGCTAACACAAGATGTTTAACAGTTTTAGTTAACGAAGATTAGCTAAATTGGCATATGCTTGTTGCAAGCATTAAATCCGTCCCTCTTAACCACATAAACGGTGTTAATAATTAAATAACGTTAATAAAGCAAGCGACTTTCAATTTGCTAATCCTTGGCACGGTTACCAAAACTAACGAATCCCAAATTAAGGTTTTTAGCAACCACAACCTAACCACTTGGGTTACACCAAATTTGCCTTTAAGCATCTTTTTAGGAAGCAAATGGCTTAAACCAAACGGTGCTATCATCAATTATCTAGCTAAATCCCTTACACTTAAGTTCTACTGCAATATAACCGTTCCTTTTGTCAAATTGCAAAAGGCAACACTTATTTAACAACAAGTTACTGCAGCAGTTACCAATATCGTCCTTACGCATAACATGGCCAAAATCCCCATCCTTTATCACCTACTGCTAAAGACTAACGCTTTTAGCTACAAATGACTATATTTCAACAAAGCTTCCTTTCCAGGAGCTTTACACAGCTAGCTGCATGCAAAGTCCGCCCAAGTCATGTTTATTACCAACTCGTCCAACTCTCCTTTGCAAATTTGTCGCAATACAAAACTTAAAACGATTATGAACGCAAAAGATTTTAACTTATAAACCCCAACCTTATAGACAAAAGTTAACAAAGCTTGCTTAGCATATAAAACGCTAGTTAACAGCGAATTTGCAGCGAATAAGCTGGGAATTTTCTTTGCTTTAAACTTAATGGCAAATGCTTTGCTAACTAAGCTTAAAACCTTGCAAGTTAAAGGCAACGACGCCAGCTAGGCAGAAGTCGATATGCGCCAAGCATGCAACGCAAGCAAGCAAAAATTCGGCATTAGCAAGCTAGGCAACGTTCCCAAATTAATTACCAAACACAGCATTTACATATGCGCCAAAAACCGCAAATTCGCTGCAGAAATGCAAACTATTCTCGACAAGTTCCCATCCATGTGGAAAGATAAGGGAGTTGGCTTAGTTAAAATGCCTAAAGAAGAGATGCAACACGTTAACCTTGTTAAAGGATGGCAAAACTAACAAGTTAGAGCAAAAGTTTACCTAATTAGCATTAAGGAGCAAGAGGTTTTAAACAAGACATTTGGCAAGCTGCATAACAAAGACAAGATGGATTAGATGACAAAGCTTACACTGTTTGCTAGCCTTGTCTTTATGGTATGAAGGATGAAAGAAAATGGCACCAAAAAAGGCTGTGTGGTTGTTAACTTATAAGCCTTAAACAAAGTTGCAGTTTTAAACGCTTATTCCTTTCCTTTACAAGCAAACATTATTAACTAGGTTTGTGGCAAACGCTATCTTACAGTTTTTAATGCATTTTCCTTTTTTTACTAATTGCTTATTTAACTTAACCATTAAAACCAAATGGTAGTTACGAGTTATAAAGGATTGGAGATGTCTAAAGTGGCTTTAATAGGTTTTAAGAATTTGCTCCTTTTTGCTTAAAGGTTTATAAACTGTTGCTTATACCTTTATTAACACTTTGCTAAAGCTTATATCGACGATATTGTTATCTTTTCTAACATAGCTAAAGACTATAAGCATTACGTTAATTTAATTTTGTAGCTTTTTGCCAAAATTAACCTAGCAATATCCTTTAAAAAGTTCTTTTATAGCTATTTGTTAATTTGCTTACTTGGCTTTAAAGTTAATGGTTTTGGCATGGCAACAACCGCCAATTAAGTAGATGCAATTCAATGTATTTAAATGCCCAAATTGCTTAACACTCTCGAAAACTATATTAGCATGGTTAACTTCTTGCGCAATTTCATCTTATGGTTTTAGCAAAAAGTGCAGCCATTGAAGGATAAGAAAAAGCAGCTTAACAAAGACACTAAAACTAACAGCAAGATCCTAGTAAGAAAAACCAGCCTTGCACGAAAGATTTACACATTTAAGGCTAAGTTTACCCTTACAAACACCAAAAGATAAGCATTTAAAATCCTTTAGAAGCAACTTACCAAAACGCAATACTTAACCCATATTAGCTCTAATTAACTATTATTTGTCAAGATTAACGCTAGCTAATAAGGCTTTAAAGCCATGGTTTTTCACCTTAAAGGCGATGGTTGGAATGGCAAGAAAATCTCGATTAATGGCATTTAACTAGCCATGTACTTAAGCCAAAAGCTAACTTTAATGGAAAAAAAGTATTGAGCAACGAAAATGGAGGTTGCATGCCTTGTTTGGGTTTGCAGAAAATTGCAAGGCACCATACAATTTATAAGAATACCGGTGCAAATTCTTATTAATTACCAAGCAACAACTGGCATTGTGTAACAAACATTTCTTACAACTTAAGACCTTAGCAAGTTAAATCCCTAAATAACTTTAGCATTTACCTACCTGTTGCAATTTAACCTTGAAATTCATTACATTTTAGGTAAACTTAACCTTGTCCCTAATGCCTTGTTTAAGCTCTTATTTATAAGAAACAAACCTACTAATAAGACAAATAAGCTAAACAACATATAGTTTAACGGATTCATAATTTACCATAAAAATAGTGCAGCTATAACAACCATTTTCTTATACAACGATTTAAAGCACAAATTCCAAGACGCATATAATTAAACACCGAAATACAAGCGCATCCTTAGCCAATTGCAGACTTACAATAAGGCCTAAGACAAAGCCGTTCTCCAAAAGCAACTAATCCTATTACATAAGCTGCCATTTGCTTTAATTAACGGCTTACTTTATTACACTTTAATTAATGGCTTTTAATGGCTATGCATCCTAAACAACTGCATTAAGGAAATACTTAAAATGGTGCATAATAATAAGTTTTACTTCGCTGTTAAATAAATGCTTTAAAACCTAAAAGTGGTTAGTTTTAATAATTTAACAAAGAAAGTTCTTAACTATATTAAGCATTACCTTACATACATTAAAAACAATACTAACCAACAGCAGATAATTGGAGAACTTTAACTTATATTAACAAAACCACAACCTAAACACATTGTTGTTATAAATTTTATCATTAGTTTTCCAATTGCCACTAATTCCGTAATTTAGGCAAGTTCCATTAAAGGTTTTAACTCACTTTTAACTGTTTTTGATAAATTTTCTAAGCGGTTCCTACTTATCCTAAGTTAATTAAACTATTTAGCTTAATAATAGGCAAACATTTTCCTAGCCTTTTTATAGTTAACCGATTAAGGTTTACTAAAGGAGATTATCTCCAACAAAGACCCCAAATTCACCTCTTAATTTTGGACTTAACTTTTTGCTAAATTAAGCACTTAACTGCTAATGTTTACCAGCTATTACCCCTAAACTAATGGCCTATTTAAGAGAAAAAACTAAACAATCAAAATTGCTTTGCAACACGCCTTAGCAACAATAAACAACCCTTAGCCAAACTTGTTGCTTAGCCTTTAACACTGTTTAAATAACGCCTACACTTTAGCAATTTTAACAAGCTTTAATAAGCTGGTTTTTAGTTTTAAACCTTAGGACTTATTGTTACTTATAGCAAACATTGCATAAAACGAGACAGCTTTTAATACATTATAACAACTACAATAAATCGAAGTAACAAACGCAATTAACTTTGTTAAAGCTAAAGCTAAGTGGTATTATAATAAGAAGTGCAAGTTATACTAGTTTAATATTAGTAACAAGGTGTATTTTAAGCTTTACAATGGCTATATTCTTCCTAGTAAATTTAAGAAAAAGTGGATGTAGCAGCAATCCAAACCGTTTACGGTTATCTAAAGAGTTGGAAATTTGGCCTGCAAACTGGACTTCCCAACAACTTAGCGCTGTTATTTAGTTGTAAGTATAACCCAACTTATCTTAGCCCTAGTGGGACTAAACTCGTTTCACAAGTTCCTTCCTTTTTTAGCTAGAATCATTGTTGATAAAAACAATGAGAACTCCGCAAAATATAAAATTAAGGCGTTAACTGCTTAATGTGTAAGCTGAAAGTTAAAAAAGCCTTAACTAAAGTACTTTATTTAATAAATGGGCTATAAAAGCCATTAAAACCAGTAGCTGTTACGGCACTAGCTTTTCTAAAACGCTAGTTAATTGGTTTACAAATATAACCTACAACACCTTTTAGCACCTAGCAAATGCAAGCCACCTAAAGGGTCCAAGCAAAAATTAACCGTAAACAACGTCTTTAAGCTTTTTAGAAAACAATTAGTTTAGCAACAAGTTATTAAAATTACCTTTAACCCTAAGCATCCAAACGAGAAAAACTAAAAACTCCTTAGCTTACTTTTACTTACGTAACCATTAATACCAATTTGTTTTTTACCCTTTAATCTTAACAACAACCATAATTTTCTTACCTTCTTAAAGCTTTTACTAACATTGCTTGCAAACTAAGCAACCATTTCTATTTAAACACACTTTAACTTGCATTCCTAATATTTTGCATTTACTTTTCCTTATACTTTATGCACTATTTTTTACTACTTTACTAGTAACCTTACCACTAAACCACCTTTATTAGCTACTAAGCTACCTTTTTGATATAACGCAATTAATATAATGCTATTTACCGCTATTAACTTACCAATTAAAAATGTTAATAATGGCAATTGCAAGATTGTTACCATTAATGCAGACAATGGCAACATAGAAAAAGTAGCCTTACAAAAAGCTAGCTATAGCAGCAAATTTAAAGCTAAAGCAAACTATAAGCTTTTTAACAACTTTAAGGCAAGCTGTAAACCCTTTAACAACATTACTATGCATAGCAAAGCTAAAAAGGAATACCTGTTAGCAACCAAGCTTGCTAAGCAAAAAGCTAAAGCAAAGGCTGCTTTTCGCCATGTTATTACTGCCCTTATTACCAAAGAGGCTTTAACTAAAATTTATGCAGTAATTAATAACATTAGCTAATGGCCAAAAGTTGCATTACATCTCTTAACAAGCACCTTACATCATTAAATTACCAACATATAAGTAGCGCAAGCTTTAAAAGCAACAAAAGAGAAACTTCAGTTTATACCAGTAATGCTAGCCATCCTTTTCAAGGTAGCTACTATAGTTGCAATGCAAGATAAACATTAGTATTAGGTACTAATGGCTAAATTCCCTTTTATGCTAAACATAAATCTTTCATAATTGCATAGCAAATAGCGCTTGTTGCGCCTTAAGAAGAAAAGCCTTAGCAAAAAGCATAACAAGCCCACCTTGTTAGTGGAAAAGCGCAAAAGGCAAGTTAAAATGGCTAAGGTTAACTTAGCAAAAGCAGTTAGCAACTTAAGCAAAACGACAGTTAGCACCATGACAAGCATCCAACTTATGCCAACAACTTTTAGCAACAACGGCAAAGCAGTTGCAATTACAAAAGCAAACCAAGCAGCAATTAGCAAACTAGCCTTTATTTGCATTTAAACCAAACTTGCTGTGGAGCAAATTGCAATAGTGCTAAAGGAAATGACAAACCTTACAATTTGGGCGCAATTAAAAACGGTTCAAATGTACCTTGGCAACATTATGTAAGATGGCAATAGATGCTAATATGGGGATTGAGAGAGATGCTTTAAAGAGAACTGCGTAAATGTTTAAGCTTAGCTATTTGGTGAGGACACTAAATTTTGGATGGGGGGCATTATAACGCCAAAGGCTGGCTACCTAGCGAGCCTTGCTTACTTAAGCAAGGCAGCAAGTGGCTTGTGCGTAGGCACCCATTTAACTTCGTGTATTTTAGCAGCAATGCAGTTTAGTAATCTCTCTTTTTCTCTTCTTCTTAATTAAGAGAAACTTACCACAACAATTAACCATTGTTTGCGCGCGTTGCTTTTTGTTGTTTTACTTTAGCTTAAACTAATTTGCAGTATTTGTTATTTGTTGCTAAAAGAATTGGAGTTTTTAACGTAAGTTAATATGTAACTATTGTAATTATTTGCTATAAATATTTGTTGCTAAAACTTAAGTTAGCTTAGTGTTAAATTTAAAAATAAGTTTATATTTAAAGTTGGCAAAATAAGAAAAAACCTTAGTGATTTTTATAGTTGCATTGTTATATGTTATTTGTGCTATTAGCAATAACAAAACCTAGTTATTTTAAGCATAATTAACAAAAAATTGCAAATACTACTTAAATGTTTGGTTTGTTTTTTTAATTTACTTGTTTATTTTTAAATAAAATGCAATTAAAGGTTTTAGTTTAATCCTTAAATGTTTTATTAAGCTTCTTTAGAAATTAAATACAAAGGTGGTTCCTTAGTTTAAAACAATTTTTATTAAAAAACTATAAATGCTTGCAATATGTTATAAGAACTAATACATAAGGTTAAGTGTTTAGTATGCTTTGTTAATGGGTAAAAAATATGCAAACTTAGTAAATTTATTAACTATAACAAAAATACTATTATATAATTGTTTTCTTAAAGGTTTAAAAGATAGTAAGAGTTTAACAATTAAATTTTATAAAATACTTAACCATAAGCGTTTTGGTATAAGCAATGCTTATAATTAACTATATAGTGCATATTATAAGGTTTTAGTTTTGTTGTAAGTGTTGCAGTTACATATATATTTCTTAACCTCTTAGCTTTATCTAGTTATGTTATAATACCATTTTAGTTAGTTAAGCATCTTAAAGTTTTTAAAATGTCTTGTTAACAATGTTTTATATGCATAGCAAATTGCTGTTTTTCGAAGTTTTAAAGATATCCAAAGTTTTCCTTAGTTATAAAAAAGTTTATTGCTAATTATAACTCCTTTTAAGTAGTTATCATATAAATTAACGTAATTTTGTAGTTAGTTTAAAACAAGGTTTTGCATGGCAATTTTATACATGGCTTTTATGTTTATCTTAATATCTTTAAACTAATAAAGCTTATAGCTTTAAAATTCCATAAAACTTTGCGTTTAACCTTTAACTTAAAATGTTTGCTTTTTTATTTAGTTTTCTTTTTTTATAAAGAATTTAAAAGTTAAATTTTGCAAGGTTTTTAACTTATCTTGTTTATTGTTAATTAAGTTGTTTCGTAATTGTAAAGTATACTAAGTTTTAATAATTTAAGTACATAATAATTAAGTGTTATGCTTTTTAAAAGTATACGTCTTACTTTTTAAAAGCATATATAATAGCTATAAGTTCTTTATTATAAATAAGGTAATTTATTTATATTTTGTCGAATTTGTGCAAGAAAAATGCCACAAGGTATAGCCGCCTTTTTTCGTTTCTTTATTTAAGTTATCTTTTTATTGCAAAGTTTAATGCGTTTATCTTAACTTTATAAAGTAAGTAAGGATTTAATGCTTTAAAAATCGAATTAAACAACATTGCATTTTTAATATAGTTAAAGGCTGCTTAAGCTTTTTTCGTTTAGCAAAAGTTCACGTTTTTCCTTATAAGGTTTGTAAAAGGTTTTGTAATGCCACTATAGTTTTGCACAAATTGTTAGTAAAAGTTAGTGAATTTTAAAAAGGCACGCACATCTTTTGTTGTAGTAGGCATTAGCCAGTTTTTCATTGCTACAAGCTTAAATTCTTGCATTTTTATTTTCCTAAGCTTAATAATGCATTTTAAGAAGTTAACCTTTTATATGTAAAACTTGCTTTTGTCCACGCTTAGCAAAAGGTTAGCATTTTAAAGTTTTTCTAAAATGGCGTGTATGTGTTAGCAATGTTCTTCCAAAGTTTTCAAGTATATAAGGATGTTATTTAGGTAAGTGGTTATAAAGAGATTAAGGTGTTTTTAAAAAACATGGTTAATTATTTCTTAGAAGCTAGCAAGGGCATTAGTTAGCTTAAGCGGCATAATGGTTAGTTTATAGTAATTATATTAAGTTTAAAAGGTAGCCTTTTACTTTTTTCCTTCTTTTATACAAATAAGGCTATAAGCGTTTTTAAGGTTTAAAGTTATAAACCATTATGCCTTATTAAATTAATTTTATATTTTAGGAATAAGTGGTAAAGAATATTAATTTTTAATAATAATATTGTTTAGTTTTTAATAATTAATAACTAGTTACGACTTAAGTTTGCTAATAAGTGTTATTTTTTGCTTCCCTTTTTAATTTATCTTAAGTATAAAGGCAATAAAAAATTTAGCTAATAACTTAAAAGGCTAAATAGTTCCTTGCTTTAGGTTTGCGTTAAGATATCGTTTTAATGCCATAAGCTTGCTTTTGTTAAGCAAGTATATTTTTATAAACGATAAGTAAGTGTTAAGTTTTAAAAGTATTTTATAATTTTATTATAAATGTTTAAAAAAGCTAACATTAGCTTTGTTTTTAAATAGTTAAGGGTACTTTTATAAGTATTTATTTAAAATTTATTTAGTTTTAATTGTGTTTAATGTTTTTTTTATTAAGAAAAGAAATTGTACTTTATCTTGTTTATGTAATAGCTTATTATAAGCTTTTAACCGATTTTCGCAATAAAAAGGCGTTTTATTTTGCCCTTTTGCAAGCTATAATCTTGTTATGGTTGTTGTAAATAAAAGCTTTATGTTAAGGTTTTGCATTAGGCGTTATTTGCCTTAATGCAATTAGCTAGTAACCTAGTTAATTATAAGGTTTTCTTCTTATAGTTAATTTTGTTTTAACACTATTCCTTATAATGCAAAAGTAATATTAAGCATAAAAATGCTTTTATATCTTAGTATATATAAGTAAGCATAAGGATTTTTACAAATAACTTATTTGTTTTTATAAGTTATGTTATTTCTTTTAAAGTTTGTTAATTAGTAAGGCATGTCCTTATATTGCTAAGGCAATCTTAGCTTATTAACCAAACATAAGTAAATGTAGCTATAATTAACTTTGTTATTAATTAAAGCGTTAATTTACCTTTCTTTTAACTAAACCCTTAATTTTAGCTAGCTTTTTATTTTCCTTATTACTTGTAAAAACAAGGTTTGTTATATTGTGTGTTATTCCTTTATAAGCAACTTTCATCGTTTTCCAAATTAAAGGTATGTTTAATAAACATTTTAGTATTGTTATTATATTTGTTGCCATTTTCTAAGGCTATTTCTTTAAAAGGTGTGCTATAAACGTTATATGTTAAATGTTACAACCTAACTGTGAAAACGGTTAAGGAATGCTTGTTTAAAACAACAAGGAGGCAAGTTGTAAACAATCACAAGTTGTGGTTAATAAGGCGTGGTAGCTAAGGAACCATGCTTGGAATTAACTGCTGCAAAACTACCTATTTAAAATGAGGTCCTCTATCCCTCTTTATACATGTCTTATAAGAGACATCCTAAGCTAATAGCATAACTATATAATGTCTTTATTAATGCTTTGCTAAACTTTGTTGCAATGTAACAAAGTGCGCCAATGCTGTGTTAAAATGCGTTATGCTTTGTTGCAATTTGCTAAAGCATCCTAATTAAAAGTTTTGCTACATATTGCCGCTTTCTTATTATAAGTGCAAGGTTTTTTTTATTATATAACAGTTTTAAACTGTAACATAATACCCTTCCTTTTAGCTAAAGTTTTTAAAGCTTATCCTTATTTCTTTTTTTATTAACGCATTATGTTTAGCCTTAGTTGTAACTTGCAATATTAGAATTGTGTGCTTAGTTTATGTTATGGTTTAAACCATCACATAACAAGTAACCTTGCACCCTAATAAGGAAGGCGGTGTCTGTTGGTGCAATTACCGCATTAGGAAGTTGCGTCATGGTTTCACGCAACCATCACTACACCTTCACTTAAGTATTACTAAAGTTACATGCAACTTGTCATAACTTTAAACACACTTCTCTCCTCCTTTAAAGAAAGCCATGGTATATAAGGATATTATAAGGATAAAGCATTGCTCCTTTAACATAATAAATAGTTTTGTAGTGGTTAATCCTAAGCATGGTTCCTTAGCTATCACGCTTTATTAACTATAATTAGTAATTATTAACAACTTGCCCTTTTGTTGTTTTAAGCAAGCATTACCTTATCTTGTTTTTATAGTTAGGTTATAACATGTTAACCACTCTTGTTTAACCAACAAGTTAGCAAGTTGCTAAACAATATTTATAACTGGCCTTCTTAACTCTTTTAATTAGTATGATAGCAACTTTTACAAATCCAAATCATTGCAAGCCTTAAGCCTTAGCCTTTAGCTTAACCTAATTAAAGAACTTGCTTTTAGTTTTCATTAGTTACAACTTGCCAAGATGTTCGCTAAAGCTTAATTTACCCTTAGCTTTGCCGCTAGCTAGTATGCTTGCGTGCTTAACAAGGAAGTTTTTAAACTCTTAGTTTTTAAGGAGTATAACGAAAGCTTAAAACTATTAACCTTATTTCTAAATAAGCTACAAGTTTACCTTATGAAAACTAGCATTATAAGAAAGACAGCTGTTTTAATTGCAAGGTTTTAATTGGTAAAAAAAGCTAAGAATTAGTATAATGCATTATTAAAAGAAAACTTAAATAAAGAAAATAAGGCAATGGCTAATACAAAGGAATTGTTTAGTAGCATTGCTAGCTTTTAAAAATGTTTCACAGCTATTTTTGGATTTATAAACGTGGGTTAACAAGCTAAGGCAAGCTTAAAGTAACTAAAGCAAAAAATATTCGCTGCTAACTACGCTGCTAAATTTTAACAGCTAGCTGTATAGCTTAACTTTAATAATAATAACACTTTAATAGCCTAGTTTTACTAAGGACTAAAGGAAGCAGTTAAGGATTAGCTATATAAGATAAACCAACTTAAAAAGTTCTTAAACTATATTAACATGGCTGTGCGTATTAATTAGCATTTGTGGGAATAATAGCAAGAAAGGAAAGGAAAAGCATTAGAGATAAACACTTGCTAAAATTAAAGGAACTAAGCTTAGCATCTTAAGCTTTTGGCTTAGCCTTATTAATCGATAGCACATGAAATGCACTTTAAGCTTATAAAGCTAAGCATAGCCCCTACACAATAAAATAATGGGAAGTTTACAAGGAAATGTTTTAATTGTAATAAAATGGGTTATTAAGCTTGCAACTGCTAACAACTTTAATGGCAACGCACCCCTTTTAATAGGAAAATGCACCTAATACTTAAAAATTAACGCTTTTAAGCTGCATAAGCTACCAAATCTACCAAACAACTTGGCATAATGAAAACACATTATAAATAAAACTCCTTAAAGCAATTCTAACTAACTGTAACTAAAACACATCATTTGTGCTCTTTCCCAAAACGATTATGGCAAGTGTAATTTCGCAACAATTGTAAAGCACAAAAACAACGAGAAAGAAAGAGGCAAATTTAACAATTTACTATTTAAGCTTTATTACCATATAACTTTTTACGCTTAAAAAATAGCAGCTTAAAGGATGAAGAAAACAAGCTTACCGCTGGGCTTGCTATGTAGCTAGTTGCAAGAATTAATAAAGATGTAAATGATAACAACTACTCTTTTCCCTTAATAATGGCAGGTGCGCAGCAAGATGGTGAAAAGGCAATATAAAACAAATATAAACAAGGATTTAACGAACTAAACTTACTTACAACCCCTAAACTAAATAGAAGTGCGCCTAATTTTAGATGGCTATACTAACTATACCTCTTAAATAAAGACAGCCTTAGTGGCTTAAGGTTTGCAAGGATAAGCACTAAAAAAAGTTAGAAGTTTTTTTCATTGCTTACCATGGAAGAAGATTACGAACTTTGCCTCCTTAGGACCTTAAAGCATAAGCATGTTGTGTGAATTTATTATCTTAGGAATTATTGCAGCCCTTATATGCAATTCAAGGCCATATACGATTTTTAGCCTTAAAAGGAACTTGCGCTCCTTATTTGGCAACCCTTATATGAAGAAGAGTTTATTGGCTAGCAGCGCACTTAAGAAGACGTTGCAAACACAAAGCATGCAACAACCTTTGCTTTTAGGAGCATTAATAACTATGCTTTATGCAAAGAAACGTATAATAACTTATTTAAGGCGTAAAACCAACTTGATATTGCCAAAGCATTGTATAAGGAGAATCATAACGCTAAGAACGCCACTATTTAGCACTTATGCTAAAAATAACAACAACTTGCCTAGCTAATCCATGATTAGGATTACTAGCTAAACTTCTTAGCTAAGTAGGAAGTTTAGGAACACAACTACATTCCTTTAATAGCGTGATAAGCAGCATGGAAATGCCTTGAGAAATTGGTTATAAAGGATTAGCATATAAGTTTAAAGGAAAAGGCGTTGGAGTTTAGCCTTGCGGAGAAATTTGTGGGAAATAACAAAAAATAAGTTAGCTAGGTGGCTGCATTTCTTATTCGCCGCTTTATGCTAAAACAAGTTTAGAAACTTACAAAAGAAGGCATACGGTTTGCTTTCTAAGCATACAACATTTACAGCACGCTTTTTAAGGAAACGGCCTTAGGTGTAACGCCAAAGGCAAGCTACCGCTAGCCTTGCTTACCTAAGCAAGGCAGCAGGTGGCCTGTGCGCAGGCACCCATTTATCTTCGTGTATTTTAGCAGCAGTGCGTTTTAGTGATCTCTCTCTTTTTCTCTTCCTCCGAACCAAGAGAGTTTAACCCAATAATTAGCCATCGTTCACCTACGTTACATGCGTTGCTTTTCGTTATTTTATTAGTAGCAACAACTTAAAACTGGTGGCCTTAGCCCCAGTGCGTCGTCTACTAATTTTTTCTCATCACGCCGCCGCTTTCGCAAGCTGGCTAACGTTTTTTCTTTTTGTTGCGCCGCCGCTTTGCATGCTAGCCAACTTTGTTCGTCACGCCACTACTTTTGCATGCTAGCCAACCTTTTTCCCCCCCTTCACCTCTAGCTGCCAAGGCAGCCGTCAAAATTTAGGCGACAACTTGAAAGCAGGCACTAGCCTGCATATATTCTCCCTTTCCCGCCCATCTCTTCTTCTCTCCTCCATTTTTCTTCTCTCCTCCACTCTTCTTCTCTCCTCCACTCTTCTTCTCTCTGCTCCACAAAATTGTTTATTTGTCATTTTTTGACGCGTCTTTGGCCACGCCGCCGTCGCTATCGCATTTAGCAAAAGCAAAGCAACAAGCAAAGCGTCATTCAAAGCCAATGAGCAAAGCGAAGCCGCGCCAACAATTCCCATCGATTTGCAGCCGCCAGCTTAATTAGCAGACATTAAAAGAGCCAACGCGCCTCTCTCACCGAGTTTAAAGCTTTAACGCTTAAATAAGCAGCCAACATGCAAAGCACTTAGCTATGTTGGCTATCCTATAAGCCACAATTCAAATCATTACTTTCTTTGCAAATCACCCTTCCAGAAGCTCAAAGTTTCCACTTAAAGCCCTTACTAACATCCAAAACTTCATTAACTTAATCCCTTAAAATTAATAAGTCGTTGCTATCCTAGCTATAACAAAACAAACCAAACAAGCTTAATCCTTGCTGCCAAAGCCATATAACAAACGCTAGGTGGCTAATAACGATTTATTATAACAAATAATCGTTTAGGTTTATGCAAACGTTACAAAGCTTGTTACACAAAAACAAGAAGTAGCCTAGGACAACGCTATCTTACCGCAAGCAGCTCAACGCAACGTTGTCCCAACTCAAGCAACAACAACAGCATCAAACCTAGCAGCTTTAGCTCCACCAAGTCCAACACCCAATACAAATAACCTAGCATTTGCAAGCATTTGCAATTAGCAGCCACAATTTAACAAATCTTTAGCTTTTTGTAAACAACCTTAGTCCAACAGCTTCATGCACACCTTAACAAAACCTTTCCCTATTCAATCGATTTTAACGCACACAAACCCTTCTTTATAGCCTTTAGCCCTACTTGCCCCTTAGCAGGCAGCCACACCTTCCCCGCGACAAAGAGGTTTCAGCAAGTTTTATAAGGTAACATTAACAACTCCCAACAACCCACTTTTACCAAGCTTATTCCTAAAGATAATTAGTCCTTTTGCGTTATGCACAAACCAACCCGCCCCTTAAGTATTAATCACTACCTCTTTCCCCAATCGCTAAGCAAAGTCTAGGCTTCATTTTCCCCCTGGTTTATAACCCATTAGGCAGTTAATCAAGGTCCTAAAGCCCCTGCCAGCTCCAAAGAAAAACTTAAACGCTGAAAAGCGTTGGCGTTAAAGCAACCAACGCACTTTCAGCAATTTAACTATTTAAGCCATTATAGCTATTACAAGTCGAGACTATCGCCACGTGCCACCCAACCCCACTATTGCAGCTCTAAATACACCGCTAGCAGATTTGCCCCACTAACTGCCACCAATCAATAAACAAGTCCAAACGCTAACGCCTTCACCTATTAACAACGCCCACTATTAGCAAACAATTGACAAACACCACCACAGCAACAGTCCACAACAAGCTAACAATTAATAACCTGTTAATGAGCAGCAAAACAACGCAATAAGCAACAACAGTGGAAATGGCGGAGCTAATCCACCTATCCCTTTACCACCACCTAGTCCTCAGAATAACCCAATGCGTCTTAAAGACCATAAGCTTGCTAAGCTTGTTGCTTAAACCGTTGTAGCTACGATAGCCTAAATGTAAGGCAACAACAATAATAACGTGGTTTGTACTTTTATCAACCGCTATAAGGAGCCCGTTGCTTAAGCGCTTAACAATTACAACTCTCGCTCTTTAACTTACAGCTGGCAAATCACCAACATCGGCTATTTTCACCCTAGCTTGGACACCAATAACAAGTCCACTTATATTAGCAAAAACCACTATTAGCTGAATGTTAACCTCTTCATTAAATCAGTTTGGTCTAACAACATGTCACCAGCCCATCAAGTTATCATTGTTAAAAACCTTAGGTCCTTTTTCAAAGGTCCAGCTGCTAAATGGTTTATAAGCTAGCTAACCGAAGATAACTGCATTTACCTAAAAAAAAACATCCAGCACTGATACACAGCCCTAACTAACCAATTCCAAATGCCTATGTCAGTCGCCACAGCTAAGCTAGCTAGTCTCTAATATACCCGAGCTAACATCGTTAACGGCGTTCCTTTCTAATTATTTGCTATAAAGGTTGCTTGCTACAGTAAAGCCATGCAAATTACTAACAACATGGCTATTTTAACGCAAATTCATAATGCCCTTTATCCTAACCTATGTTGGCTAATCCTTGCTTTTTAGGTTAGCTTACGCATAAATGAGTTTTTCAATGTTATTAACGATTGTCTTTGCAGCTATAGCAACTATCTACGCCCTCCTTTAGCCGTCTCTAACAGTCTCCAAGCTTGCAAACGTCGACTCTTCCCAAACATCCTTAAGGCCCTAAACCTTAATAAGCCACAAATGCTAACAATTAATAGTCACTTCGCCAAAGAAAAAAAAGCTAAAACTGCAAACAACGAGGCTAATTAGGGCAGTTTTAAATTTAGTTATAAAAGATATAGCAAATATCAAAGACAAGGCTAAAGCAGCAGTGGTTTCCAAGATAACTATCGCAGCAAATATTGCCTTAGCTTTTGCCAAGACTACCAGGCTAAACCATAAAACAACGAACGCAATTGGCATAACAACTAAAACAACTAACGCCAAAGCCAAGGTGGTTCCTTTACAAACTTTAACAACAACCAACGCAAAGGTTCGTTTCGCAATAACAATGCCCACAGCCAAAGCCGTAATTACTAAAGCCTTTGTTACTATTAAAATAGACATTAAGCACGTAATAGTTATTAATGGCAGCGTTAAGTTTAACCAAACCCTTACAAAGCTTAATTTATAGCTAAAACTATATGGCTAAACAATAAGCAGCTTAATTTTAACAAAAAGCAAACCGCCCTCCTAGCCAATGGTTACCTGTTAGCAAAAGACGTTCTTAATGATAAAGAAAAAGACACTAGCAACAACGCTAACTATCACAACAAGGTAAACATTAATCAAAACAAATCCTCTTACTTTATAGCGCATAGCGCCTTATTTATGCCTGTTACAACACCTTGCGCGCCGCCTATGCAATTAACAGCCCCCGTTGCCTCTTCCATGCCTTACGTGCCGCCAACACAGTTAGCACCTGCAGCAATTGTAAACTTGCGAAATTTAGTCCTCAACGCTTTCTTATCCGCCCCCAAAACCCCAAATGTAACTTAACTAATGCCAAAGTTTTTTTGGACCAAACAACAAAGCCCACGTTGCAAGTCTAAGCATTAACTTAACTTAAGGCAGCAGCCAACAACAAAAGACACTTGCTTACCCACAAAGACTTTATCCACTAATATTCCACTTAAATTAAACTTAGCATTAACATCTCTAACCAATGACAAAGACGGCTATTCATTAACAACAATCCGCAATCTATTAACAAAGTTGTTTAACAACGCAACAAATGAAATGGCTTTAATCGCGTCAAACGACACTTTTGCCAATGCACCTAATATCGAAAAGCTTTCATCCCTCTTCGTTAAGCATAGAGATGTCATTTATCCCAAACTCTATCCTTTTCGTCTAACTAACAACCCTAAGCCGTCTTATTTATATATTGCCATAAAAACATCAACTAATAATCCCAATATCCCTATTTACGCTAACACAAGATGTTTAACAGTCCTAATTAATAAATACTAGCTAAATTAGCATATGCCTAACGCAAGCATTAAATCCATCCCTCCCAACCACATAAATGGTGTTAACAATCGAATAACGCTAACAAAGCAAGCGACTTTCAAGCTGCTAATTCCTGGCACAGTCTTAAAAAACGGCTCCTAAATCAAGGTTTTTAGCAAGCATAACCTAACTGCTTAAGTTACACCAAACCTACCTCCAAGCATCTTTTTAAGCAGCGAATGGCTTAAACTAAATGGTGCTATCATTAACTATTTAGCTTAATTCATTACGCTTAAGTTTTGCTACGATATAAAAGTTCCATTCATTAAATTACAAAAAGCAACTCTTATTTGTTAACAAGTTACCGCAGCGGTTACCAGCATTGTCCTGGCATGTAGCATGGCTAAGATCCCCATTCTTTATCACCCACTCCTATAAACCGACGCTTTTGGCTATAAACGGCTATATTTTAACGAAGCTTCCTTTTTAGGAGCCTTGCACAGCCAGCTGCACGCAAACGGTTCGCACGTTATGTTTGTCACCAACTTATCTAACGCTCCTTTGCAAATTCGTTGCAACATAAGGCTTGGAACAATTATAAATGCAAAAGATTTCGACTTACGAACCCCAACCTTATAAGCAAAGGTTAACGAAGCTTGCCTAGCATATAAAACGCCAGTTAACAGCGAATTTGCAGCTAATAAGCTGGGAATTTTCTCCGCTTTAAACTTAACGGCAAATGCCCTAATCGCCAAGCTTAAAACAATTCAAGTTAAAGGCAACAACCCTAGCCAAGCAAAAGTCAATATGCACCAGGCATGCAAGGCAAGCAAGCAAAAATTTAGCATTGGCAAGCCAAGCAATGTCCCCAAATTGGTTACAAGGCATAGCATTTACATCTGCGCCAAAGACTGCAAATTCGCTGCAAAAATGCAAGATATCTTTAACAAGTTCCTATCCATCTGGAAAAACAAGGGAGTTAGCCTAGTTAAAATGCCCAAAAACGAAATACAACGCGTTAACCTTGTCAAAGGTTAGCAAAACCAACAAGTTAAAGCAAAAGTTTACCCCATCAGACTAAAAAAGCAAAAGGTTCTTAACAAAACCTTTAGCAAGCTACACAACAAAGACAAGATAAATTAAATAACAAAGCCTACACCATTTGCCAGCCTTGTGTTTATAGTATAAAAAACAAAGGAAAAGGGCACCAAAAAAGGCCAAGTTGTTATTAATTTGCATGCCTTAAACAAGGTGGCAATCCCTAATGCTTATCCCCTCCCATTGCAAGCAAACATCATCAACCAAGTCCATGAAAAGCGATATCTAACAATCCTTAACGCATCCTTATTCTTCTATCAACTTCTTATTCAACCCAACCACCGCAATTAAATAGTCGTCATAAGCCATAAAAGATTGGAAATGTCCAAAGTGGCCTTAATGGGTTTCAAGAATTCGCCTCCATTTGCGCAACAATTCATGGATCAACAATTATACCCCTATTAACACTTCGCCAAAGCTTATATTAACAACATAGTCATCTTTTCCAACAACGCCAAAGACTATAAGCGCCACGTTAAAGCAATTTTGCAGCTGTTTGCCAAAACCAACCTCGCCATATCCCCTAAGAAGTCCTTTTGCAGATATCCATTAATTCACTTGCTTGGTTTCAAAGTCGATAACTTTGGCATGGCAACAACTGCTAATTAAGTAAATGCTATCCAACGCATTTAAATGCCCAAATCGCTTAACACCCTTAAGAATTATATTAGCATGGTTAACTTCTTACGCAATTTCATCCCATGGTTTTAGCAGAAAGTGCAGCCATTAGAAGACAGGAAAAAGCAGCTTAACAAAGACGCTAAAACTAATGGCAAAATCCCATTAAGAAAATCCGGTCCCGCACGAAAAATTTACACCTCCAAAGCTAAGTTTACCCCCACAAACACTAAGAAGCAAGCTTTCAAAATCTTGCAAAAACAACTCACAAAAACGCAATATCTCACGCACATCAGCCTCGATCAACCGTTATTTGTCAAGATTAACGCCAGTTGCCAAGGCTTTAAAGCCATAGTTTTTCACCTCAAAGGCGATAGTTAGGACGGCAAGAAAATCCTAATTAACAACATCTAACCAGCCATATATTTAAGCCAAAAGCTAACTCCAACGGAAAAAAAGTATTAGGTAACTAAAATGAAAGTTACATGCCTTGTTTAAGTTTGCAGAAAATTGCAAGGCACCATACAATCCATGAAAACACCGGTCCAAATACTTACTAATCATCAGGCAATGGCAAGAGTTATTTGTTAAACCTTTCTTACTACGCAAGACCTTGGCAAGCTCAATCCCAAAATGACCTTAGCCTCCACATACCTCTCCCAATTCGACCTTAAGATTCACCACATCTCAGGCCGCCTTAACCTTGTCCCTAATGCTTTATTTAAACTCCCATTTACAAGAGACAAACCTACTAACAAAATAAACAAGCTAAACAACATATGGTTTAACAGATTCGCAATTTATTATAAAGACGGTGCAACAATGACGACAATCTCCCTCCATAACAACTTTAAGCAAAAGTTCCATAACGCCTATAAACAAACACCTAAATACAAGCGCATTCTTAGCCAACTAAAGGCATACAACGAGGCTCAAGATAAGGCTGTTGCTTGCAACCGATTAATCCCCATGCGTAAGCTACCATTTGCTATCATTAACAACCTACTCTATCACACCCCAACCAACAGCCCTTAGTGATTGTGCATTCCAAACGATTGCGTTAAGGAAATACTCAAGATGGTGCATAACAACAAGTTTCACTTCGCTATTAAATAAATGCTTTAAAACTTAAAGATGGTTAGTTTTAACGGTTTAACAAAGAAAGTTCTCAACTACATTAAGCATTACCTAACATGCATCAAAAACAACACCAACTAACAGCAAACGATTAGCAAACTCCAGCCCATACCAACAAAACCACAACCTGAACACACCATTGCCATGAATTTCATCATCAATCTTCTAATAGCCACCAAATCGGCAGTTTGGGCAAGCTTAATTGGAAGTTTTAACTCACTTCTAACCATCTCTAACAAATTCTCCAAGCGGTCCCTACTTATCCCAGGTTAATCAAACTATTTAGCTTAACAATAGGCAAACATTTTCCTGGCGTTTTTGCAGCTAACTAATTAAGGTTTACCAAAGGAAATTATCTTTAATAAAAACCCCAAATTCACCTCCAACTTCTAAATGCAACTCTTTAACAAATTAGGAACCCAATTGCTAATGTTAACCAACTATTACCCCTAAATAAACAAACTTTTAGAAAAGAAGAACTAAATAGTTAAAATTGCCTTGCGATACGCCTTAGCAACAACAAAAGAGCTATAAACTAACTTGCTTCCTAGCCTTTAACACTGTTTTAACAACGCTTACACCATACCAATTGCAACTAGCCCAAACAAACTAGTGTTTAGCTTTAAGCCTTAAGATGTGTTATCCCTTGCCAATGCACAACAAAACAAGGTTGCTTTTAATACATTACAACAACTACAACAAATCAAAGCAACAAACGCCATTAATTTCGCCATAGCCAAAGCTAAGTATTACTATAACATGAAACGCAAACCTCACCAGTTTAACGTTAGTAACAAGGTGTATCTCAAACTTTACAATGGATACGTTCTCCTTAGCAAATTCAAACGAAAGTGGACGTAGCAGCGAACAGGACCATTTATAGTTATCTAAAAAGTTAGAGATTTGGCTTGTAAGCTTAACTTTCCAATTACTTGGCGTTGTTATCCAGTTGTTAATATAGCTCAGTTAATATTAGCACCAACTAGAGTGGATCCCTTTCACAAATCTCCCCCTCCACCAGCCAAAGTCATTGTTAATAAAGACAATAAAAACTCTGCAAAATACGAAATTAAGGCCTTAACAGCTTAACGCATAAACTAAAGAACCAAAAAGCCTTAATTAAAGTACCTAGTCCGCTAAATAAGATACAAAAGTCACTAGAACCAATGGCTTTTTTGGCATTAACTTCTCCAAAATGCTAGTTAACTGGTCCATAAATATAACCAATGGCACCCCTTAGCGCTAGCTAACTACAAACCACCAAAAGGATTTAAGAGAAGAACCACTGCAAAGGAAGTTTTCCAAAACTTTAGCAAGCACATAATTAAGCAGCAAACCTTAAAAATTAGGCTTAACCCAAGGCACCCATTGAAAAGGACATAAAACTTTACAAACTTATCACCATCCTCTTACCATTACAAACTCATGTCTCGTCTAATTTCCTTTATCTTTCTCTTACCTTCCACTTTTATAACAACTACCTTTCTCTTACTTTCTTAAAGCCTTTAGAATCAACGCTTTCAAAACTAAGCAGCTAAACCTATTTAAGCCTACTTCCACCCACATTTCTAAATTCCTCGCTTTCTCCCTTTTACATATCATGCACCACTTGCCACATCCCCAACTAGCAACACCCACTCATCCACCAATGCCACTATTCTAGATAAAATTCTTACCATAAGGCCGCTATCACAATGCCTTTCATTCCTATTAACTTAGCCATGGTTAAGGCTATGAATAACGGCAACCACAACATTAATGCCACGCACCATAACGATAAAGACCTCAAAGTCATTTCCCCTTATCACCAAAACAACCCCAACTACATTAATAAGGTTGCCCATAACACCCCTAGCAACATTCACACTCTTGCCAATGTTAAAGATAAGTACCTATTAGCAACCGAGCTTGCTAAGCAGAAGGCCAAAGCAAAGACTACACTCTGCTAAATTGTCACCGCTCCTATAACGCAAGAAGCCTTAACCAGAATCTATGTAGCAATCAACAGCATTAGCCGCTAGCCAAAAGTTACATCGCAACCGTCCACAAGCGCCTTACATCGTCAAATCACTAACGCACAAGTGGCATAAGCCCCAAAAGCTATAAAAGAAGAACTTCAGCTAATGCCGGTAATGCCAGCTATCCTTTTTAAAGTGGCTGCCATAATTGCAATGCGAGACAAACATTAGTACCAGGCACTCCTAGCCAAATTTCCCCTTACCTTAAACATAAATCTCCCATGGTTGCATGGAAAATAGCGCTTGTTGCGCCTTAAAAAGAAAAGCATTAGTAACAAGAAGCATAATAAGCCCACCCCACTAGTGGAAAAGCGCAAAAAGCAAGGCGCAGTCAAGACGGCCCTAGCTAACACAATAAAGGCAGCTAACAAATTAAGCATATTGGCTATAGCTAACACCATAACCAAATCTAGTCTACATTTGGCTAACAGGCTAAATGCCCAACCCATGCCAACCACTTTCAACAAGCATCAAGCAGAAACAACTACTAAAGCTAGCCAGACATTTGCTATCAAACTGGCTTTTATCCACATTCTAACCAGCCTTGCTGCAAAGCAAATTGTCATAGCGTTAAAGGAAACATCAAAGCCTAAGATTCAGGCGCGCTTAGAAATGGTGCAATCTTATCTTAACAGCATTATGCAGGACTAACAAGGACAGCGGGTGTTTATGGAACGATGAGGAGAGATGCGTAGACTGTTAAGCTTAGCTATTTGGTAAGGACACCAAATTTTGGGTGAAGGGCATTATAACGCCAAAGGCAAGCTACCACTAGCCTTGTTTACCTAAGCAAGGCAGCAAATGGCCTATGCGCAGGCACCCATTTATCTTTGTATATTTTAGCAGCAGTGCGTTTTAGTGATCTCTCTCTTTTTCTCTTCCTCCGAACCAAGAGAGTTTAACCCAATAATTGGCCATCGTTCACCTGCGTTGCGTGCGTTGC
Organism: Barbatosphaeria neglecta; assembly: GCA_022813145.1. Lineage (NCBI taxonomy): Eukaryota > Fungi > Ascomycota > Sordariomycetes > Barbatosphaeriales > Barbatosphaeriaceae > Barbatosphaeria > Barbatosphaeria neglecta. The sequence goes on from JAKLNC010000042.1 coordinate 23,662, forward strand.
TTTTCGTTGTTTTATTAGGAGACGGCTATAAATATGACAAAGATACTAAGATGTTTGTTAAAGAAACCTTAAATTTGGAAAACGACAAAAGTTGCTTATAAAAGAATAACATGCAACATAACAAACCTTGTCTTTGCAAATAATGAAGAAAATAAGAAACTAGCTAAGCTTAAGGGTTTAGCTAAAAAAAAGGTAAATTAACGCTTTAATTAATAACAAGGTAAACTATAGCTATATCCACCCATGTTTGGTTAATAAGCTAGAATTGCCTTAATAATATAAGGACATGCCTTACTAATTAACAAACTTTAAAGGAAACAACATAACTTATGAAAATAAATAAGTTGTTTGTGAAAGTCTTTACGCTTACTTATAAATATTAGGATATAAAAGCATTTTTACGCTTAATATTACTCTTGCATTATAAGGAATAGTGCTAAGACAAAACTAGCTACAAGAAGAAAACTTTATAATTAACTAGGTTACTAGCTAATTGCACTAGGGCAAATGGCACTTAGTGCAAAACCTTAATACTAAGCTTTTACTTGCAATAGCTATAGTAAAACTGCAGCTTACAAAAGGGCAAGATAATACGCCCTCTTGTTGCAATAATTGGTTAAAAGCTTATGGCAAGCCACCATATAAATGAGACGAAGTTTAATTTTTCCTCTTAATAAAGGAAACATTAAATATAATTAAAATTGGACAAATTTTAAACAAATACTTATAAAAGTACCCTTAGCTATTTAAGGACAAAGCTAATGTTAGCCTCCTTAAACATTTACAATGGGACCATGAAATACTTCTAAAACTTAACACTTACTCATTGTTTATAAAAATATATTTGCTTAACAAGAGCAAGCTTATAGCACTAAGACAATACCTTAATGCAAACTTAAAGTAAAGAACTATTTAGCCCTTTAAGTTACCAGCTAAATTTCTTATTGCCTTTGTACTTAAGATGGATTAAAAAAGGAAGCAAAAAACAACACTTATTAGCAAATTAAAATAGCAATTGGTTATTAACTACTAAAAGTTAAATGATATTACCGTTAAAAATTAATACCCTTTGCTACTTATCCTTAAGATACAAGATTGGCTTAATAAGGCACAATGGTTTACAGCCTTAAACCTTAAAAACGCTTATAGCCTTATTTGTATAAAGGAAAAAAAAGAATAAAAGGCTGCCTTTTAAACTTAATACGGTTACTACAAACCCACCGTTATGCCACTTAAGCTAACTAACACTTTCGCTAGCTTTTAAAAAATAATTAACCATGTTTTTTAGGAACACTTTAATTTCTTTATAATTGCTTATTTAAACGATGTCCTTATATATTTAAAAACCTTAAAAGAACATTAGCAACATGTACACGCCATTTTAGAAAAACTTTAAAACGTAAATTTTTTACTTAGCGTAAACAAAAGCAAGTTTTATGTATAAAAGGTTAATTTCTTAAGATGCATTATTAAGCTTGGAAAGATAAAAATGCAAAAGTTTAAGCTTATAACGGTAAAAGATTAGCTAATGCTTATTATAACAAAAGATATGCGTGCTTTTTTAGGATTTGCTAACTTTTACTAACAATTTGTTTAAAACTATAATGGCCTTACGAAACCTTTTATAAACTTTATAAAAAAAGACGTAAACTTTCGCTAAATAAAAGAAACCTAATTAGCCTTTAACCACATTAAAAATGCAATGTTATTTAACTTAATTCTTAAAGCACTAAATCCTTGTTTACCTTACAAAGTTAAAACAAACGCGTTAAACTTTGCTATAAAAGGATAACTTAAACAAAAAGACAACAAAGGATAGCTATACCTTATAGCATTTTTCTTGCATAAATTTAACAAAACACAAATAAACTACCCCATTTATAATAAAAAACTTATAGCCATTATATACGCCTTTAAGGAATAAGACGTTTACTTTAAAAAGGCATAACACCCCATTACTATATACTTAAATTACCAAAATTTGGTACACTTTATAACTATAAAACAGCTTAATTAACAACAAACAAGATAGGCTAAAAACCTTGCAAAATTTAACTTCCAAATCCTTTACAAAAGAGGAAAACTAAATAAAAAAGCAAACATTTTAAGTTAAAGGTTAAATGCAAAGTTTAATAGAATTTTAGAGCTATGGGCTTTATTAGCTTTTAAAGATAAAAGGATAACAATAAGAGCTATGCATTAAATTGCTATGCGAAATCTTGTTTTGAAACAATTATAAAGCTACATTAACACATATAACAACTATTTTAAAGGAGTTATAATTAATAACAAACTCTCTTATAGCTAAGGAAAACTTTGGATACCTTTAAAACTTTAAAAAACAGCAATCCGCTATGCCTATAAAACGTTGCTAACAAGCTACTTTAAGAACTTTAAAACGCTTAACTAATTAAAGCAATATTACAACACAACTAGATAAAGTTAAAAAGTTAAGAAATATGTATGTAATTGCAACATTTGCAACAAAACCAAGACTTTATAATATGCATTATATGGTTAATTATAAGTGTTGCTTGTGCTAAAACGCTTATAGTTAAGTATTTTGTGGGATTTAATTGTTAAGCTTTTATTGTTTTTTAAACCCTTAACAAGATAACTATATAATAGTATCTTTGTTATGGTTAATAAATTTACTAAGTTTGCATATTTTTTACTTATTAACAAAGCACACTAAGCACTTAACTTTACATACTGGTTTTTATAGCATATTGCAAGTATTTATAGTCTTTTTACAAAAATTATTTTGAATTAAAAAACCACCTTTATGTCTAATTTTTGGATAAGTTTAGCAAAACACCTAAAAATTAAACTAAAACCTTTAATAGCATTCCACTTAGAAACAAACAAGCAAACCGAGAAAATAAACCAAACACTTAAGCAATATTTACAATCTTTTGTTAACCATGCTTAAGATAACTAGGTTTTATTGTTACTAATGGCATAAATAGCATATAATAGCGCAGCTATAAAAACTACTAAGGTTTCCTTTTACTTTGCTAACTTTAGATATAAACTTACCTTTAAATTTAATACTAAGCTAACTTAAGTTTTAGCAGCAAATATTTATAGCGAACAATTATAGCAACTACATATCGATTTACGTTAAAAACTCCAATTCTTTTAGCAGCAAATAATTAATATCGCGAATTAGTTTAAGCTAAAGGAACTAGCTTTAAAAGAGGGAAATTATGTATATTTGCTACGCAAAAACATTAAAATTAAACAACTAAGTAATAAGTTGGATTACAAGAAACTTAAACTGTTTAAAATTGCGTGAAAAATTTTAAATGTTAACTATAAACTTAAGTTGCTTGCAATAACAAACATTTACCTATAATTTTACATATTACTCTTTAAAGTAGCAAATCTAAGCATTCCTTTTAAAACAACGATAAAAATAAAAAACCTTAAGGAATATAATGTAAAAGCAATTTAAAACTATTAAAAATACTAAAGATGCAGCAAATACTTAATTAAATGAAAAAACTACAAAGAAGAGAAAAACACTTAAAAACTTGTTATAAACCTTTAAAATTCTTAGCATTTGCTTTAGTAATACCTTTAAAAGCGGAAAGCCTAAGCCACTTAAGCCTTTTAAAATTAAAAAAAGCCAAAAAAGAGGATTTGGCAAGTAAAGAAAACCAATTAAAAGGAATGTTAGGAGGAATAATAGCAAAAGCTGCAAATGCAAAACCTAACACTAAGGTAGCAGCTTTTTTTGCCTTAATTGCCTCCAATTCCTTTAATGTTTTCATTGTTAAATCTGTTCCTTTCCGTTGCACTAATTCCTTCTATTAACAAAGCCGCAAAATCCAAGCAATTATGGTTTGCTGTTCTTAAGCTAAGCGAAAAAACTTAGCTTTTGCCTTTGCCTTTTTACATTTAAAATGGTTTGTCTTGAATATTAAATGATTAGCTAAAGAAAAGTTTGAAAATTAGCAACTACCCTTTAAGAAGCATGCAAGAAAAAATCCTACCTTTATGTGCTAAAGGATAGCTTGCGCTATTGCATTTAACATTTGCTTACATATATGCCTTACACCTTTTAACTTGCAACTTAGAAGAGTTTAAAAATTAACATTAAAGCCCTTTTTTAAAGCAATGCAAACAAGGCATTACCTTTATATTATACTTGTTAAACAAGTTAAAAAGACGCCTTTATTTCTAAGCTATATAACTATGAAAAGACATAATAATGTAAGGAAAAAGGAAGAAGCTTTAAAAACTTTAGCATAAGAAAAAAGGAATTATGTTATGGTTTAAACCATTACGTAACAAGTAACCTTGCACCTTAATAAGGAAGGCGGTGTTTGTTGGTGCAATTATTGCATTAGGAAGTTGCGTTGTGGTTTTGCGTAACCATTACTACACTTTTACTTAAGTATTACTAAAGTTGCATGTAACTTGTTGCAACTTTAAATACACTTTTTTCTTCTTTTGGAAGAAGCTATGGTATATAAGGATATTATAAGGATAAAGCATTGCTTTTTTAATATGATAGATAGTTTTGTAGCGGTTAATCTTAAGCATAGTTTCTTAGTTACTATGCCTTATTAACCACAATTAGTAATTATTAACAACTTGCCTTCTTGTTGTTTTAAGCAAGCATTACTTTACCTTGTTTTTGCAGTTAGGTTGTAACAGTTTGTTTAATTAGTTTGGTTTTAATGTTATGCTTTATTTTTATTGCTTTGAAAAAGGGCTTTGTTATTGTGGTATAAACTTATTAAAAAGCAAATTTAAACAATGTAAAGCATGTTTTTGTGCTAGGGTTAAATGTAATGGTTTAAATCGTTTGCTAGCAAATAAGGGTTAGCTTTTTAGCTTTATTGTTTTAAAGGGTGTATTGCTAATTTTCTTTAAGAAAGCGTTTAATTTTCGAAGCTAATTGCCTTAACTAAGAAAAGGCAAAAGCTAAGGCAAAGTTTTTGCGTTTAGCTTAAAAGCAGCAAACCGTTGTTGCTTGTATTTCTTGTTTGCAAAAACAAAAGGAATTGGTGCGTTAAAAAGAAACGAAATTAGCAACAAAAACAATAAATAAGTTAAAGGCAATAAAGGCGGAAGAAAATGCTACTTCTTTAGCGCTTAAAGCTGCGTTGTTATTAGCTATTATTTTTTTTAATTCTTAGTTTAACTAGTTTTCTTTACTTGCTAATCTTTTTTTAGGTGTTAATTTTAAAAGTTTCTTTTAGCTTGCTTTTTTTGTTGCTAAAGGTAACGTTAAAGTAAATGCTAAGAATTTTGGAAGTTTGTAACAGGTTTTTAAGTATTTTCCTCTTTTTTATAGCCTTTTTATTTAATTAAGTATTTGCTACGTTTTTGGTGTTTTTAATGGTTTTAAACTGCTTTCATTTTATATTCCTTAAGGTTTTTTATTTTTATTGTTGTTTTAAAAGAAATGCTTAGGTTTGCTATTTTAAGGAGTAATATGTAAAATTATAAGTAAATGTTTGTTATTATAAGCAACTTAAGTTTATAGTTAACATTTGAAATTTTCCACGTAATTTTAAATGGTTTAAGTTTCTTATAATTTAACTTATTGCTTAGTTGTTTAGTTTTAATGTTTTTGCATAGTAAATACACATAATTTCCCTTTTATAAAGCTAGTTCTTTTAGCCTAAACTAATTTGCAGTGTTTATTATTTGTTACTAAAAGAATTAGAGTTTTTAATGTAAATTAATATATAATTACCATAGTTATTTGCTATAAATATTTGCTGCTAAAACCTAAGTTAACTTAGCATTAAATTTAAAGGTAAGTTTATATCTAAAGTTAGCAAAATAAGGGAAAACCTTAGTAGTTTTTATAGCTACGCTATTATATGCTATTTGTATTGTTAATAATAACAAAACTTAGTTATCTTAAGCATAATTAACAAAAGATTATAAATATTATTTAAGTGTTTAATTTGTTTTTTTGGTTTACTTGTTTATCTTTAAATAAAATGCAGTTAAGGGTTTTAGTTAAATTCCTAAATGTTACAACTTAACTGCAAAAACAAGGTAAGGTAGTGCTTGTTTAAAACAACAAAAAAGCAAGTCGTTAATAATTACAAATTGTGGTTAATAAAGCATAATAGCTAAAAAACTATGCTTAAGATTAACCATTACAAAACTATCTATTATGTTAAAAAAGCAATGCTTTATTCTTATAATATCTTCATATACCATAGCTTCTTTTAAAAGAAAAAAAAAGTATGTTTAAAGTTGCAACAAGTTATATATAACTTTAGTAATACTTAAATAAAGGTATAATAATAGTTATGCAAAACCATAACATAACTTCCTAATGTAGTAATTATACTAGCAAATACCGCCTTCCTTATTAAGGTGCAAGGTTACTTGTTACATAACAATTTAAACCATAACATAATTCCTTTCTTCTTATGTTAAAGTTTTTAAAGCTTTTTTCTTTTCTTTACATTATTATGTCTTTTTATAGTTGTATAGCTTAAAAATAAAGGCGTTTTTTTAACTTGTTTAACAAGTATAATATAAAGGTAATGCCTTGTTTGCGTTGCTTTAAAAAGAGGCTTTGATGTTAATTCTTAAACTTTTCCAAGTTGCAAGTTAAAAAGTATAAGGCATATGTATAAGCAAATGTTAAATGCAATAGCGCAAGCTATTCTTTAGCATATAAAGGTAAGATTCTTTTCTGCATGCTTCTTAAAAGATGGTTGCTAATTTTTAAACTTTTCTTTAGCTAATTGTTTAATATTTAAGACAAACCATCTTAAGCATAAAGAGGCAAAGGCGAAAGCCAAGTTTCTTTGCTTAACTTAAGAACAGCAAACTATAGTTGCTTGGATTTCGCAGCTTTGTTAACAAAAGGAATTGGTATAGCAAAAAAGAACAAATTTAGCGGTGAAAACATTGGAGGAATTGAAAGCAATTAAGGCAAAAGAAGCTGCCATTCTAGCGTTAGGTTTTGCATTTACAGCTTTTGCCATTATTCTTTTTAACATTTCCTTTAATTAGTTTTCTTTGCTTGCTAAGTCTTTTTCTTTAGCTTCTTTTAATTTTGGAAAGCTTAAATAGCCTAGGCTTTTTACTTTTAAAGGTACTGCTAAAGCAAATGCTAGGAATTTTAAAAGTTTGTAACAAGTTCTTAAGTGTTCTTTTTTTCTTTGTAGTTTTTCCATTTAATTAAGTATTTACTACGTTTTTAGTATTTTTAGTAATCTTAAATTGCTTTTATATTATATTCCTTAAAGTTTTTTATTTTTACTGTTATTTTAAAAGGGATGCTTAGATTTGCTACTTTAAGGAGTAATATGTAAAATCGTGAATAGATATTTATTGTTGCAAGCAACTTAAGTTTATAGTTAACATCTAAAATTTTTCGCGCAATTTCAAATGGTTTAAGTTTTTTATAGTTTAACTTATTGCTTAGTTGTTTGGTTTTAATGTTTTTACATAGCAAATACATATAATCTTCCTTTTTTAAGGCTAATCCCTTTAGCCTAAACTAATTTGTGGTATTAGTTATTTGCTGCTAAAGGAATTGGAGTTTTTAACGTAAATTAATATGTAGTTGCTGTAATTGTTTGCTATAAATATTTGCTGCTAAAACTTAAGTTAGCTTAGTATTAAATTTAAAGGTAGGTTTATATTTAAAGTTAGCAAAGTAAGGGAAAACCTTAATGGTTTTTATGGCTGCGTTATTGTATGCTATTTATGCTATTAGTAATAATAAGACTTAGTTGTTTTAGGCATAGTTAACAAAAAATCATAAATATTATTTAAGTGTTTAGTTTATTCTTTTGGTTTGCTTGTTTGTCTTTAAATGAAATGCTATTAAGGGTTTTAGTTTAATCCCTAAGTATTTTGCTAAACTTGTTTAAAAATTAGATATAAAGGTGGTTCCTTAATTTAAAATAATCTTTGCAAGAAAACCGTGAATACTTATAATATGTTGTAAAAACTAATATGCAAGGTTAAGTGCTTAGTATGCTTTATTAATAAGTAAGAAATATGCAAACTTAGTAAATTTATTAACTATAACAAGGATACTGTTATATAGTTGTCTTATTAAAGGTTTAAAAAATGGTGAAAGCTTAACAATTAAGTTTTACGAAATATTTAACTATAGGCGTTTTAGCATAAGTAACGCTTATAGTTAACTATATGGTGCATATTATAAAGTCTTAATTTTGTTGCAAATGTTACAATTACATATATATTTCTTAACTTTTTAACTTTATCTAGTTATATTATAATATTGTTTTAGTTAGTTAAGCATTTTAAAATTCTCAAAGTGGCTTATTAGCAACGTTTTATAAGCATAGCAAATTGTTGTTTTTCGAAGTTTTAAAGGTACTTAAAGTTTTTTTTAGCTGTAAAGAAGTTTGTTGTTAATTATAACTCTTTTAAAATAGTTGTTATATATGTTAATGTAACTTTGTAATTGTTCCAAAACAAGATTTCGCATAGCAATCCAATGTATAACTCCCATTGTTATCCTTTTATCTTTAAAAGCTAATAAAGCCCATAGCTCTAAAATTCCATTAAACTTTACATCTAATCTTTAACTTAAAATGTTCGCTTTTTTATTTAGTTTTCCTTTTTTGTAAAGAATTTAAAAGTTAAATTTTGCAAGGTTTTTAGCCCATCTTGTTTGTCGTTAATTAAGTTGTTTTGTAGTTGTAAAGTGTACCAAATTTTAGTAATTTAAGTACATAGTAATAAGGTGTTATGCCCCCTTAAGGTAAATGTCTCATTCCTTAAGGGCGTACATAATAGCCATAAGTTCTTTGTTATAAATAAGGTAGTTTATTTGTGTTTTGTTAAATTTATGCAAGAAAAATGCTACAAGATGTAGCCATCCTTTGTTATTTCTTTGTTTAAGTTATCTTCTTATAACAAAGTTTAACGCGTTTATTTTAACTTTGTAAGGTAAATAAGGATTTAGTGCTTTAAGAATTAAATTAAATAACATTATATTTTTAATGCGGTTAAAGGCTAATTAAGTTTCTTTTGTTTAGCGAAAGTTTACATCCTTTTTTGTAAGGTTTGTAAAAAGTTTCGCAAAACTATTGTAGTTTTAAATAAATCGTTAGTAAAAGTTAGCAAATCCTAAAAAGGCACGTACATCTTTCATTATAGTAAGCGTTAGCTAATCTTTCATTACTATAAGCTTAAACTCTTGCATTTTTATCTTTCTAGGCTTAATAATGCATTTTAAGAAATTAACCTTTTATACATAAAACTTGCTTTTGTTTACACTAAGTAAAAGATTTGCGTTTTAAAGTTTTTTTAAAATAGCGTATACATGTTGCTAATGTTCTTTTAAGGTTTCTAAATATATAAAGACATTGTTTAAATAAGCGATTACAAAAAGATTAAGGTGTTTTTAAAAAACATGGTTAATTATTTTTTAAAAGCTATTAGAAGCGTTAGTTAGCCTAAGTAGCATAATAGTAAGTTTATAATAATTGTATCAAGTTTAAAAAGTAGCCTTCCATTCTTCTCTTTCCTTTATATAAATAAAGCTATAAGCGTTTTTAAGGTTTAAGGCTATAAATCATTATGCCTTATTAAGCTAATCTTGTATTTTAGGAATAAGTAGCAAGGAATACTAATTTTTAATGGTAATATCGTTTAACTTCTAATAGTTAATAACTAGTTGCCATTCCAATTTACTAATAAGTGTCGTTTTTTGCTTCCTTTTTTAATCCATTTTAGGTATAAAAGCAATAAGAAATTTAACTAATAACTTAAAAGGCTAAATAGTTCCTTACTTTAAGTTTGCATTAAGGTATCGTTTTAGTGCCACAAGCTTGCTCTTATTAAGCGAATATATCTTTATAAATAGTGGGTAAGTGTTAGGTTTTAAGGGTATTTTATGGTTTTATTATAAATGTTTAAGGAGGCTAATGTTAGCTTTGTCCTTAAATAGCTAAGAATACTTTCGTAAGTATTTGTTTAAAATTCGTTTAATTCCAATTATATTTAATGTTTTTTTTATTAAGAAGAGAAATTAAACTTTGTTTCGTTTGTGTAATAGCTTGTTATAAGCTTTTAACTAATTACCATAATAAGAAAGCGTATTATCTTGCCCTTTTGCAAGTTGCAGTCTTGCTATAGCTATTGCAAGTAAAAGCTTGGTATTAAGGTTTTGCACTAAGTGCTATTTGCCTTAATGCAATTAGCTAGTAACTTAGTTAATTATAAGGTTTTCTTCTTATAGCTAGTTTCGTTTTAGCATTATCCCTTATAATGCAAAAGTAATATTAAGTATAAAGATGCTTTTATATCTTAGTATTTATAAGTAAGTATAAAAACTTTTATAAACAACTCATTCGTTTTTGTAAGTTATGTTGTTTCCTTTAAAGTTTGTTAATTAATAAGGCATATCCTTGTATTGCTAAGGCAATCCTAGCTTGTTAACCAAACATAAGTAAATGTAGCTGTGGTTCGCCTTGTTGTTAATCAAGGCGTTAATCCACTTTTCTTTTAGCTAAACCTTTAAGCCTAGCTAGTTTCTTGTTTTCTTCATTATTTGCAAGGACAAGGTTTGTTATGTTACATGTCGTTCCTTTACAAGCAACTTTCGTCGTTTTTTAAATCTAAGGTTTCTTTAACAAACATCCCAGTATTTTTGTTGTATTTGTAGCCATTTCTTAAAGCCATTTCTTTAAGAAGCGTGCTGTGAATGTTGTATGCCTGGAAAGCAAACCATATGCCTTCTTTTATAAGTTTCTAAACTTGTTTTGGCGTGAAGTAGCAAATAAGAAATGCAGCCACCTAGCTGGCTCGTTTTTTGTCATTTTCCACAAATCTTTTTGCAAGGCTAAACTTTAGCGCCTTTTCTTTTAAACTTATATACTAATCCTTTGTGATTAATTTCTTAAGGCATTTCTATGCTGCCTATTGCGCCGTTAAAGGGATGTAGTTGTGTTTTTAGATTCCTTACTTAGCTAAAAAGTTTAGCTAGTAATCCTAATTGCAAATTAGCTAAGCAAATTGTTATCGTTTTTGGCATAAGTGTTAGATGGTAGCATTTTTAGCGTTGTGGTTTTTTTTGTATAATGCCTTGGTAATGTTAAGCTGGTTTTGTGCCTTAAGTAAGTTATTATACGTTTCTTTGCATAAAGCATAGTTATTAATGCTTTTAAAAGCAAAGGTTGTTGCATGCTTTGTATTTACAACGTTTTCTTAAGTGCGTTGCTAGTTAATAAACTCTTTTTTATACAAAGGTTGCTAAATAAGGAGTGTAAGTCCCTTTTAAAGCTAAAAATCATGTATAGCCTTAAGTTGCATATAAAGGCTGCAGTAGTTCTTAAGATAATAGATTCACGCAACATGCTTATGCCTTAAGGTTTTAGGAAGGCAAAGTTTATAATCTTTCTTTATAGTAAGTAATAAAAGGGACTTTTAACTTTTTTTAGTGCTTACCCTTACAAACCTTAAGCTATTAAAGCTGTTTTTATTTAAAGGGTATAGTTGGTATAGCTATCCAAAATTAGGCGCACTTTTGTTTAGTTTAAGGGTTATAAGCAAGTTTGGTTTGTTAAATCCTTGTTTATATTTATCTTACATTGCCTTTCCACCATTTTGCTACGCACTTACCATCATTAAGGAAAAAGGGCAATTGTTATTATTTACATTTTTATTGATTTTTGCAACTAATTACATAGTAAGCTTAATGGTAAGCTTATCTTCTTTGTCTTTTAAGCTGTTGTCTTTTAAGCGTAAAGGGTTGTATAATAATAAAGCTTAAATAGTAAATTGTTAGATTTACCTTTTTCTTTCTTGTTATTTTTGTGCTTTATGGTTGTTGCGAAATTGCACTTGTTATAATTGTTTTAAAAAAGAGCATAAATAATGTGTTTTAGTTACAATTAATTAGGATTGCTTTAAAGAGTCTTGTTTGTAGTATGTTTTCATTATACTAAGTTGTTTAGTAAGTTTGGTAGCTTATGTAGCTTAAAAGCGTTAATTTTTAGGTATTAGGTGCGTTTTCCCATTAAAGGGAGTGCGTTGCCATTAAAGCTATTAGCAGTTGCAAGCTTAATAACTTGTTTTATTGCAATTAAAACATTTCTTAATAAACTTCCCATCGTTTTATTGCGTGAGAGCTATGCCTAGCTTTATAAGCTTAAAGTGCGTTTTATGTGCTATTAATTAATAAGGCTAAGCTAAAAGCTTAAGACGCTAAGCTTAGTTCTTTTAATCTTAGCAAGTGTTTATTTCCGGTGCTTTTCCCTTTTTTTCTTGTTGTTGTTCCTATAGGCGCTAATTAATGCGCATAGCTATATTAACATAGTTTGAAAACTTCTTAGGTTAGTTTATCTTGTACAGCCAATCCTTAACTGCTTCTTTTAATCCTTAGTAAAATTAAGCCATTAAAGCGTTGTCATTATTAAAGTTAAGCTGCACAGCTAGCCGTTAGAATTTGGCAGCGTAGTTGGCAGCAAATGTCTTTTGCTTTAGTTACTTTAAGCTTGCCTTAGCTTGTTAACCTACGTTTATGGATTTAAAAATGGCTGTAAAACGCTTCTAGAAGCTAGTAATGCTATTAAACAGTTTTTTTGTATTAGCTATTACTTTATTTTCTTTATTTAAGTTTTCTTTTAGCAGTGCATTATACTAATCCTTAGCTTTTTTTGTTAATTAAAACCTTATAATTAAAACAGCCGTTTTTTTTGTAATGCTGGTTTCTATAAGGTAAACTTATAGCTTATTTAAAAATAAGGTTAATAGTTTTAAGCTTTCGTTATACTTTTTAAGAACTAAAAGTTTAAAAACCTCTTTATTAAGCACGCAAGCGTATTAGCTAGTAGCAAAGCTAAAGGTAAACTAAGCTTTAGCAAATATCTTGGTAAGTTGTAACTAATAAAAACTAAAAGCAAGTTCTTTAATTGGGTTAGGTTAAAGGCTAAGGCTTAAAGCTTATAATGATTTGGATTTGTAAAAGTTGTTATTATATTAATTAAAAGAGTTAGAAAGGCTAGTTATAAATATTGTTTAGCAACTTGCTAGCTTGTTAGTTAAATAAGAGTAGTTAACATGTTACAACTTAATTGCAGAAACAAGGTAAGGTGGTGCTTATTTAAAATAACAAAGAGGCAAGTTATTAACAATTACTAATTATGGTTAATAAGGCGTGGTAGCTAAGGAACCATGCTTAAGATTAACCGCTACAAAACTATTTATTATGTTAGGGAAGCAATGCTTTATTCTTATAATATCCTTATATACCATGGCTTTTTTTAAAAGAGGAAAAAAGTGTGTCTAAAGTTGCGATAAGTTACATGTAACTTTAGTAATACTTAAGTAAAGGTGTAGTAATGGTTACGTAAAACCATAACGTGACTTCTTAATGTGGTAATTATACTAGCAGACACTGCCTTCCTTATTAGGATATAAGGTTACTTGTTACGTAACGGTTTAAACCGTAACATAAGGTTAGAAGAAATTTAGCTATAAGCGCTTGGTATTAATGTTTATTTTGCATTGCCACTATGGTAGCTACCTTATAAAAGATAGCTGGAATAACTAGCATAAACTGGAGTTTTTCTTTTATAGCTTTTAGGGCTTGCGCTATTTATGTGTTAGTGATTTAATGGTATAAGGTGCTTGTTAAGGAATATAAAGCAATTTTAGGCTAGTGGCTAATGCCATTAATAACGCTATAAATTTTAGTTAAAGCCTTTTAGGTTATGAAGGCTATAATAATGCGGCAAAAAGCAGCTTTTGCTTTAGCCTTATGCTTGGTAAGCTTAGTTGCCATTAAGTATTCCTTTTTAGCTGTAGCGTTAACTTAAGAGTTTCTAAAAAACTCGCTGTTATAAGCTATTTTATTAATGCTAATGTTGTTGTTATTGTAAATGGCTTTGCCGTTATTATTATTGCTAGCTTTAATAAGGAAGTTAATAGTAGTAAAAGGCATTGTACTAAATGTAATATAGCAAAAAAGTTAGCTAAAGTAATAGTGCTAATAAATAAATAAGTGTTATTAGGAAGAGTTATAGCAAGCAATATATGGTAATATAAGAAAGAAAAAGTGCAAAATATTAGGAATGCAAGTTAAAGTGTGCTTAAATAAAAACAATTGCTTAGTTTGCAAGCAATGTTAGTAAAGGCTTTAAGAAGGTGAAAGAATTGTAATTATTGTTAAAATTAAAAGGTAAAGGACAAATTGGTGTTAACAGCCACGTAAGTAAAAATAAGTTAAGGAGTTCTTAGTTTTTCTCGTTTGGATGCTTGGGATTAAGGGTAATTTTAACAACTTGTCGCTAAACTAATTGTTTTCTAAGAAGCTTAAAAACGTTGTTTATGGTTAATTTTTGCTTAAACCTTTTGGGCAGCTTGCATTTGCTAAGTGTTAAAAGGTGTTGTAAGTTATATTTGTGGATTAATTAACTAGCGTTTTAAAAAAGCTAGTGTTGTGACAGCTATTGGTTTTAATAGCTTTTATAACTTGTTTATTGCATAAGGTACTTTAATTAAGGTTTCTTTATCTTTTAGTTAACACGTTGGGTTGTTAAGGCCTTAATCTTATACTTAGTGGAGTTTTTGTTGTTTTTGTTAACAATAATCTTGGCTAGTGGAGGAGGGCATTTGTGAAATGGGTTTGTTTTGGTTGGGGTGGGAAGGAGTTAAGTTATGTTAACCACTAAATGACAGCGCTAAATGGTTGGAAAATTAAGCTTATAAGCTAAATCTTCAACTTTTCGAATAACCGTAAATGGTTTGGTTTGCTGCTATGTCCACTTTTGTTTAAAATTGCTAAGGAGAATGTAGCCATTATAAAGCTTAAGATAAACTTTGTTATTGATATTAAACTGGTAAGGTTTGCGCTTTTTGTTGTAATAAAATTTGGCTTAGGCGGCTGCAAACTTAATAGCGTTAGTAGCCTTAATTTGTTGCAATTGCCATAGCGTGTTAAAGGTTGTCTCGTTTTATGTAATGTTTGCAATAAGTAACAATAAGTCTTAAGGTTTAAATTTAAAGACTAGCTTATTAAAGCTTGTTAAAATTAACAAGGTGTAGGCGTTATTTAGGCAGTGTTAAAGGCTGGGCAACAAGTTTGGCTAAGGGTTATTTGTTATTGCTAAAGCGTGTTGCAAAGCGATTTCAACTGTTTAGTTTTTTCTTTTAGATAAGCTATTCATTTAGGGGTAATAGCTAGTAAACATTAGTAGTTAAGTGCCCAATTTAACGAAAAGTTAAGTCCAAAATTAGGAGGTAAATTTGGGGTTTTTGTTAGAAATAATTTCCTTAGGTAAGCTTTAATTAGTTAACTATAAGAAAGCTAAGAAAATATTGGCTTATTGTTGTGCAAAGTAGTTTAACCGTCCTAAGATAAGTAGGAAACGCTTAGAAAACTTATTAAATATTGTTAAAAATAAGTTAAAGCCTTTAACTAAGCTTGCTTAAACCGCTAATTTAGTAGCAATTAGAAGGCTAACAATAAAGTTTATGGCAATAGTGTGTTTAGGTTACGGTTTTATTAGTATAAGTTAAAGTTTTTTAATTGTTTGCTATTAGTTAATGTTGTTTTTAATGCATATTAGGCAATGCTTAACGTAGTTAAAAACCTTTTTTGTTAATTCGTTAAAGCTAACAACTTTTAGGTTTTAAAGCATTTGTTTAACAGCAAAGTGAAACTTGTTGTTATGCACCATTTTAAGTATTTTTTTAACGCAGTTGTTTAAAATGCATAATTGTTAAGGGTTGTTAGTTAGGGTGTAGTAAAGTAAGCCATTAATTAAAGTAAATGGTAGCTTACGCATAGAGATTAGTTATTTGCTAGCAATAGCCTTATTTTAAGCTTTGTTATATATCTTTAGTTGGTAAAAAATGCGTTTGTATTTAAGTGTTCGTTTGTAAGCATTGCAAAACTTTTGCTTAAAGTTATTATAAAAGGAGATTGTTATTGTTGTTGCACCATCTTTATGGTAAATTGCAAATTCATTTGCTTATATATTATCTAGCTTATTTAACTTATTAATAAGTTTGTTTCTTGCAAATGGAAGCCTAAATAAAGCATTAAAGACAAGGTTAAGTTTGCCTAAAATGTAGTGAATTTTAAGGTTAAATTGCAACAAGTAGGTAAATGCTAGGGTTATTTAAGGATTTAGCTTGCTAAGGTTTTAAGTTATAAGGAATGTTTATTACATAATGCTAGCTGTTGCTTAGTAATTAGTAAAAATTTGCATTGGTGTTTTCATAAATTGTATAATGCCTTGCAATTTCTTGCAAACTTAAATAAGGCATGCAACCTTTATCTTCATTGCCTAATACTTTTTCTTAGTTAGCGTAAGCTTGCAACTTAAATATATGGCTAGCTAGATGCTGTTAATTAAAATCTTTTTTCCATCTTAAAAGTTGCCTTCTAAATGAAAGATTATGGCTCTAAAGCCTTGCTAACTAGCATTAATCTTGACAAATAGTGGTTAATTGGGGCTAATATAAATTAAGTATTGCGTTTTAGTAAGTTGCTTTTAAAGGATCTTAAACGCTTGCCTCTTAGTGTTTATAAGGGTAAATTTAGCCTTTAAGGTATAAATCTTTCATGTAAGGCCGGTTTTTCTTGCTGGGATTTTGCCATTAGTCTTAGTGTTTTTGTTAAGCTGCTTTTTCTTGTCTTTTAATAGCTGCACTTTTTGCTAAAACCATGGGATAAAATTGCGCAAGAAGTTAACTATGCCAATATAGTTCTTAAAGGTGTTAAGCGATTTAGGCATTTAAATGCGTTGGATAACATTTACTTAATTAGTAGTTGTTGCTATGCCAAAACCATTAACCTTAAAGCCAAGTAAGCAAATTAATGGGTAGCTGCAAAAAGTCTTTTTAAAAGATATCGCTAGGTTGATTTTGGTGAAAAGCTGCAAAATTAATTCAACGTAGCGTTTATGGTCTTTAGCGTTGTTAGAGAAAATAACTATATTGTTAATATAAGCTTTGGCGAACTGCTAATAAAGATACAGTTATTAATTTATAAATCTTTGCGTAAATGGAGGCAAATTCTTAAAACCCATTAAGGCTACTTTAAACATCTCTAATCTTTTGTAACTTGTAACAACTATTCGGTTTTAGTGGTTAGGTTAAATAAGCAATTAGTAAAAGAAAGAAGAAGCGTTAAAAACTGTAAGATAGCGTTTGCCGTAAACTTAGTAATAATGTCTAATTGTAAGAGAAGGGAATAGGCGTTTAAAACCACAACTTTGTTTAAAGCTTATAAGTTAATAACCACACAGCCTTTTTTAGTGCTATTTTTTTTTTATTCTTTACACTATAAACACAAGGCTAGCAAACGGTATAAGCTTTGTTATCCAATTTATCTTGTCTTTTTTGTGCAGCTTACTAAATGTTTTGTTTAAAACCTTTTATTCCTTAATGCTAATAAAGTAAACTTTTGCTTTAACTTATTAGTTTTGCCATCCTTTAACAAGGTTAACACGTTGCATCTTTTCTTTAGGCATTTTAACTAAGCTAACCTTTTTGTCTTTTTACACTAATAGGTATCTATTAAAAATTGTTTGCAATGTTACAAATGATGCAAAGTCTAGTTACATAAAAACTTACATAATCAAAAGTAATCCTAAGGCTATCCAAGATTGCTTCAAGATTACTTAAAAAGCGGCCTAGAATCGCTCCAAGATTAGTTTAAAAGCACCTATAGGTTACTTACAAATTAATAAAACCACTAGTTAAATAGCATCATTTATATAAGTATATAATAAGGTAGCCAGAACGCTATCCATTAGATTAAGGAAAAGAAGGGTAGTGGTTAATCCCAAGCACGGTTCCTTAGCTACCACGCTTTATTAACCACAATTTGTAATTGTTTGCAACTTGCCCCCTTGTTGTTTTAAGCAAGCACTATTACACCTTGTTTTTGTAGTTAAGTTATAACACGTTAACCGCTCTTGTTTAATTGATGAGCCAGCAAGTCCTTAAATAATATAATGGCTAGATTATTTATGCATGCTGCAATGTTAACTAAGGGAATTTTGCCTTAAGCTTTAGCTTTAGCTTAGCCACCAACCTTCCTTAAGAAGGAAGTTTTAAAGCTCTTTGTTTCCAAAGCTTATAATGGCAATCCTTGCATGCTAAACTTATTTATAAATAAGTTGCAGGTTTACTTAAAAGCCATAAGGGTTTATGAAAAGCTTATAGCTATAATAGCAAGAGCTTAACTTACTAAGAAAGCTAAAGAATAATATGAAAGGATTTTAAAGGAGCACATGGAGCGCAATTACAAAAACAAAGATAAGGAACTTATTAGCGAAACAACGGAAACCGCTTAACTTTTCTTTGGATTTAATGGCTTTAAAGAACGCTTTGTTACTATATTTAGAATTGCTAATGCAGCTTAATAAGCTAAGACTACTTTAAGCTACTTAAAGCAAAAAATGTTTGCTATAAAGTATACCGCTAAATTTTAACAACTAGCTATACGCTTTAATTTTAATAATAGCAATGCCTTAATAGCTTAGTATTATAAAGGCTTAAAGGAAGAAGTTAAGGATTAACTTTATTTTTGGGATTGCCTTAAAACATTTGTGGAATATATAAATATAGCAATATAGCTAAATTAATAATTATAAGAACAACAACAAGAAAAAAGAAATAAAGACGTTAAAACAAGATTGTAACAAGAAAAGCACTATGGAAATTGTAAGTAATTACATTAGTAGCATTAACTTATGTTACATGGAACGCATTTAAGGCTTATAAAGCTAGGCATAGCCTTTACATAACAAAATAATGAAAGGTTTATAAGGAAATGCTTTAATTGCAACAAAATAAGTTATTAAGCTTATAATTATTAATAGTTGCAATAACAACACGCCTTTTTTAACAGTAAAACGCACCTAGTACTTAAAAACTAACGCCTTTAAGCAGCATAAGTTATGGAAAAACTTATTAAGCGACTTAGCATAATAAAAGTGCATTACTTATGCACCTTCTTTAAATGGTTGCAACAAGTGCAATTTCGCGACAACTATAAAGCATAAAAATAATGAGAAAAGAAGAAGCAAGTTTAATAGTTTACCATTTAAGCACTATTTTTATACAACCCTCCTTATTTAAAAAACAGCAGCTTAAAAAACGAAAAAAATAAATTTGTTTTTAAGCTTAATAAATAGCTTGTTGCAAAAATTAATAAAGGAATAACAAAAGACAATTACTTTTTTCCTTTAATAATAGCAAGGGTATAACAAGATGGCGGAAAAGCAATGTAAAACAAATATAAACAAAGGTTTAACAAACCTAACTTACCCATAACCTTTAAAACAACCCCTAAAACAAATGAAAATGCGCTTAATTTTAAATGGCTATACTAACTATACCCATTAAATAAGGATAAACTTAGCAGCTTAAGGTTTATAAGCATAACTACTAAAAAGTAATAAAAAAATCCCTTATAATCTTTAACCATAAAGGGAAATTATAACTTATGCTTGCTTAGCACTTAAAGGCATAAACTTATTGCTTAGATTTATTGCTTTGAAAATAACTATAAACCTTATATGCAACTTAAGGCTATTTATAACTTTTAGCCTTAAAAAGGACTTACGCTTCCCATTTAGCAGCCTTTATATGCTAAAGAATTTGTTAGTTGGTAACGCACTTAAAAAAACATTAAAAACACAAAGCATGCAGCAACTTTTGCTTTTGGAAGTATTAATAATTGCACCTTATACATAAAAATGTATGATAACTTGCAAAAAGCTTATAATTAGCTTAACGTTGCTAAGGCATTATACAAAGAAAACCATAACACAAAAAACGCAACCATTTAGCACTTTTGCCAAAAACGACAGCAGCTTACTTAAATGATTTATAATTAAAACCACTAGTTAGATTTCTTAGATAAATAAGGAATTTAAGGATGTAATTACACTCCCTTAACAGCATAATGAGTAGTATGAAAGTGCCTAAAGCAGCTAGTTATGGAAAATTAGCATATAAGTTTAAAGGAAAAAGCGCTAGAGTTTAGCCTTACTAAGCGATTTGTAAGAAACAATGAAAAATGAGCTACAGCAAGGAAGCTCTTTTTGCTAAAGGCATTAAGCGCATAACCTAAAAACGTAAGCAACATGCTTAAAGCAACAAACCCCCTAACAAGGCAGCCCGCAACGGCACTAAAAGAGTTAGAACCCTTTGAAATAGCCGCCTTTAGCAATGCTGCAAAAGCCTTTAAAGATATGCAAAAGGCAGTAAAAGCTTGCACACGCTACATCAAAATCCTTATAAACATAGTATAAACCATAAACTGCTTTTTGGTAAAACATAAGAACGAACTAAAAGCAAAATAAGCAAAGTTTCTAGCTAACAAACAAGCTTAGCTAGCCTGCTTTATTGCTTTTAATAAAAGCGCCACCAGCTTAGCGTTAAAGGGCTTTGCGCTAAGCTCTTGGCAAAAAGAGTTTAAGGCACGCATCATCTTAACACTGTTGCTGTTTAGCTTTGCAAGCCAAATAGCTATAGCTCCTAGCTAGAAATTAAAAAGGATGGCAAAAACCCCCAAAAACGTTGCACTTCCTTTAGTAGGAAAACCGTAAATAGCAGCTCAACTAGCAACAACATAAACAACATGGGCTAACGTAGCCTTAAGCAAGGTTTTTACTATCTTTAGCACCAACTAAAAGTAGCAAGTAATAAGCTTTAAGAAGAATAGCCGCACGCAAGTAGATAAATGGCTATATGTAAAAATAAACGATAATTATTAGTGGCGCAAAATGATGGTAAAAGGCTTTCGTTTTACAGTTTGCTAAGAAATTAAGGAGCTACTTATGGCTTTAAAGGTAGCTTTTCTAGCATAAAAGGGCTTTGGCTTAAAGCCAGCCACCTAAGAAATTAGGAATAAGATTATTGTTGCCACAAAGTGATAAAAGCAGCATAAGGCTATCTTAAACCTCTTTGCAAACTAAACTAAGTTTGCAGTTTTTAACGTCCTTATAATAGTTAAGATGGCGGCCAAACCACTAGAAATGGCAACCATTATGAAAAAAGAGGTGTAGCATGTAGCATATAGCAAGCTTGCCACCATACAAATAAGCAAACATAAGAATGGCTAACTTATTTAGGACTAGTTTATCTTTTTTAAAACCATAGTGTTAAAAGGCTAAAGGCTTTTTAGTAGCTGCCTAGTTAAGAAAATCGAAAAGAAAGCATTGGTTAACCAATGCACTAAGTGCTAAAACTTTTATTCCTTATATGAATATAAGCGGGAAAAGCGGTGTAGCAACTGCTTTAATTTAGCTTACCCCCCCTTTGCGCTTAAGTAGCTATGTTGCTTAAATGCAGCATGGTGCACTAATTGCTATGGCTTTTATAAGGCTAATACAAATACTTATTTAATGCACTTGGTGCAAAAAAACAACTAGTAAGTTTTTCTTACTAATTTATAAAAGAGGTTAATTTAATAATAAAAAGAGAAGCTTTACAAGCAAGCTTACTCTTAGCCTAAAATCTCTTTAAACAAAACCACTTTAGCGTTAGCCTTAGCGCTAGCCTTAGCGCTAGCGGTAGTGCTAGTGCCAGCCTCATTAGCAATGGCCTAAAGCATTACGCTACTTACTCTTACACCTTAAAGCATAAGGCTACTAAACTAAACCCTTTTAAAAGGCCAGTTAGAAACTTGCTTAAGAGCGGCTAAACGCTCCACCTTAGCCCTCCTTATGGGCTTAAGCAAGCTAGCAACAAACACCATAAATAAGACATATGCAAAGGGGATACTAGTTTTGCTAACTAAGGTCCTAGCAAAATGCTGGTTTGCAACACAGCAAGCTAAGGCTATACTAGCATTTGCAAACCACTTAAACCAAGGAAAATACTAGCAAGCCTTACATAAGGTTTAAGCCTAAGCTTAGTGCTACATTTTTAAAAAGTACAAGTACTTTATTAACAACTTTTTTAACTTGCTTAAATGCCTTAAGTAGGCATAAAAACTAGCTAAATATAGCGCAAAACTGCCAAAAGCAAGCATAAGCTTAAGTTTTGCATTTTTTAAGCCAATATGCAAAAGAAACTAAGCGCATACAACACAGCCTTGCACTTAGCTTAAAAAAAACAATACAATGCCATTATGCTTTAAAAGCTATAAGCTCACTTATGCAACGGCAAACAACTAACAAAAAGCTATTAAAGCTTTACTTACTATACCTTAGTGGAAAACTAAACTGCCTTTTTACATATGCTAATGTATGTATAAAAAGAAGCAAAACAAATAGCACAACAATACTTAGGCAACTTACACTACAACTTCTTTATAATGTAGCTTAGAAACTTAACTCTTATTAACATTTACTAAAATGCTTAAAGCAAAAACAAAGTCTTAAATGCTTTAAAAGCATAAAACCCTTAAGGTAAGGTGGTAGTTGCAAGCAATTTTAACGCTAAGCATACCACTTAGCACCTAGAATAAAAAACCTTAAAAGGCAAGTGGGTAGCAGCATAAGCAAAAGCTAAGGGCTTAGCTCTTGCTAATTGAACCATAGCTACCCACTTTAATGAGAACGTTATTAATTTGGCTTTTATTAACAAAGTTAAGGCAAAAGCTTTTGTAAACCATAATAATTACATGGGATTAAATTACCAAACCCTTACAATTACTATTAAGCGAAATGCCTTACCCTTTTTACTTTTAAAGCGCTTATACTTTTTTATAAAAGACAAGCTAACTTTTGCTAAAGCGGTAAAGCAAAGTTTTCTTTTGCTTTTAGCTTAAACCTTAAACACTAAAGTGTTACAACCTAACTGCAAAGACAAGGTAAGGTAATGCTTGCTTAGAACAACAAGGGAGCAAGTTGCAAATAATCACAAATTGTGGTTAATAAAGCGTGGTAGCTAGGGAACTATGCTTAGGATTAACCGCTACAAAACCATTTATTATGTTAGGAAAGCAATGCTTTACTCTTATAGTATCTTTGTATCTTACGGCTTCCTTTAAAGGAAAAGAGAAGTGTGTTTAAAGTTGCGCTAAGTTGCATATAACTTTAATAACACTTAAGTAAAGGTATAGTGATAGTTGCGCAAAACCACAACACAACTTTCCTAATGCGGTAATTGCACTAATAAACACCACCTTTTCCATTAGGGTGCAAGGTTACTTGTTATGTAATAATTTAAACCATAACATAATTCCCTTCTTCTTATGCTAAAGTTCTTAAAGCTTTTTCTTTTTCCTTACATTATTATGTCTTCTTATAATTATATAACTTAAAAACAAGGGCGTCTTCTTAACTTGTTTAATAAGTATGGTACAAAGGTAATGCCTTGTTTATGCTGCTTTAAAAAAGGGCTTTAATGTTAATCCTTAAACTCTTTTAAGTTACAAGTTAAAAGGTATAAAGCGTATATGCAAGCAAATGTTAAATGTAACAGCATAAGCCGTCTTTTGGCACACAAAGGTGGGATTTTTTCTTGCATGCTTCTCAAAAGGTGGTTGCTAATTTTCAGATTTTTCTTTAACTAATTGTTTAATATTTAAAACAAACCATTTTAAGTGTAAGAAAGTAAAGGCAAAAGCTAAGTTTCTTCACCTAGCTTAGAAACAGCAAACTGTGGTTGTTCGAATTTCGCGGCTTTGTTAACAAAAAGAATTGGTGCGGCGGAAAAGAATGAAAACATTGGAGGAATTAAAGGCAATTAAGGCAAAAGAAGCTGCCACTTTAGCATTAGGTTTTGCATCTGCAGCTTTTGCCATTATTCCTCCTAACGTTTCTTTTAATTAGTTTTTCTTGCTTGCTAAATCCTTTTCTTTAGCTTTTTTTAATTTTGGAAAGCTTAAATGGTTTAAGCTTTTTGCTTTTAAAGGTATTGCTAAAGCAAATGCTAGGAATTTTAAAGGTTTGTAACAAGTTTCTAAGTGTTTTCTTCTTTTTTGTAGTTTTTTTACTTAATTAAGTATTTGCTACATTCTTAGTGTTTTTAGTAGTTTTAAATTACTTTTACATTATATTCCTTAAGGTTTTCTATTTCTATTATTGTTTTGAGAAGAATGCTTAAATTTGCTACTTTAAAGAGTAATATGTAAAATTGTAAATAGATATTCATTGTTACAAGCAACTTAAGTTTATAGTTAACATTTGAAATTTTTCGCGCAATTTTAAATGGTTTAAGTTTCTTGTAATTTAACTTGTCGCTTAATTGTTTAGTTTTAATGTTTTTGCATAGCAAGTACACATAATTTTTTTCCTTTAAGGCTAGTTCCTTTAACCTAAATTAATTTGCGGTATTAGTTATTTGCTGCTAAAGAAATTAAAGTTTTTAACATAAATTAATATGTAGTTGCCATAATTGTTTGCCATAAATATTTGCTGCTAAAACCTAAGTTAGCTTGGCGTTAAATTTAAAGGTAGGTTTATATTTAAAGTTGGCAAAGTAAGGAGAAACCTTAGTAGTTTTTATAGCTGCGTTATTATATGCCATTTATGTTGTTAGTAACAATAAAACCTAGTTGTCTTAGGCATAATTAACAAAAGATTGTAAATATTGCTTAAGTGTTTGGTTTGTTTTCTTGGTTTGCTCGTTTGTTTTTAAGTAAAATGCTGTTAAGGGTTTTAGTTTAATCCCTAGATGTTTTGCTAAACTTGTTTAAAAATTGAATATAAAAGTGGTTCCTTAATTTAAAACGATTTTTGTAAAAAAACTGTAAATACTTGCAATATGTTGTAAAAACTAATATGCAAGGTTAAGTGCTTAGTATGCTTTGTTAATAGGTAAGAAATATGCAAACTTGGTAAATTTATTAACCACAATAAGGATACTATTATATAATTATTTTATTAAGGGTTTAAGGAATGGTAAAAGCTTAACAATTAAGTTTTACAAAATACTTAACTATGGGCATTTTAGCATAAGTAACGCTTATAATTAACTATATGGTGCATGTTATAAAGTCTTAGTTTTGTTGTAAATGTTATAATTACATACATATTTTTTAACTTTTTAACTTCATTTAGTTGTATTGTAGTATTATTTTAGTTAGTTAAGCGTTTTAAAGTTCTTAAAGTGGCTTGTTAGCAACGTTTTGTAAGCATGGCAAATTGCTATTTTTTAAAGTTTTAGGGGTACTTAAAGTTTTTTTTAGCTGTAAGGGAGTTTGTTGTTAATTATAACTTCCTTAAAATAGTTGTTATATGTGTTAATGTAGCTTTGTAATTGTTTTAAAACAGGATTTTGCATAATAACTTAGTGCATAGCTTTTATTGTTATTCTTTTATCTTTAAAAGCTAATAAAGCTTATAACTTTAGAATTTTATTAAACTTTGTGTTTAATTTTTAACTTAAAATGTTTGCTTTTTTATTTAGTTTTCCTTTTTTATAAAAAATTTAGAAGTTGAATTTTGCAAGGTTTTTAACTTATTTTGTTTATTGTTAATTAAGTTGTTTTATAATTGTAAAGTATACCAAATTTTAATAATTTAAGTATATAGTAATAAGGTGTTATGCTTTTTTAAGGTAAATATTTTATTTTTTAAAGGCATATATAACAGCCATAAGTTCTTTGTTATAGATAAGGTAATTTATTTGTGTTTTGTTAAATTTGTGTAAGAAAAATGCTATAAAATATAGCCATCTTTTGTTATTTCTTTATCCAAGTTATCTTCTTATAGCAAAGTTTAACGCGTTTGTTTTAATTTTGTAAGGTAAATGAGGATTTAGTGCTTTAAGAATTAGGTTAAATAACATTACATCTTTAATGCAGTTAAAAGCTAATTAAGTTTCTTTCGTCTAGTGAAAGTTTACGTCTTTCTTCGTAAGGTTTGTGAAAAGTTTCGCAAAACCACTATAATTTTAAATAAATTGTTGGTAAAAGTTAGTAAATCTTAAAAAGGCACGCATATCTTTTATTATGGTAAGCGTTGGCTAATCTTTTACTACTGCAAGCTTAAACTCTTGCATTTTTATCTTTTTAAGCTTAATAATGCATCTTAAGAAATTAACCTTTTGTACATGGAACTTGCTTTTATTCACGCTAAGTAAAAAATTTGCGTTTTAAAGTTTTTTTAAGATGGCGTATACATGCTGCTAATGTTCTTTTAAAGTTTTCAAATATATAAAGACATCGTTTAAATAGGCGATTATAAAGAAATTAAGGTGTTCTTAAAGAACATGGTTAATTATTTTTTAAAAGCTAACAAGGGCGTTAGTTAGCCTAAGTGGCATAACAATAGGTTTGTAATAACTGTATTAGGTTTAAAAAGCAGCCTTTTATTTCTCTCTTTTCTTTATACAAATAAGATTATAAGCGTTTTTAAAGTTTAAGGCTATAAACCATTATGCCTTATTAAGTTAATCTTGTATCTTAGGGATAAGTGGCAAGGAGTACTAATTCTTAATGGTAATATTGTTTAATTTTCGATAGTTAATAACCAATTGCCATTCCAATTTGCTAATAGGTGTTATTTTTTGCTTTCCTTTTTAATTTATTTTAGGTATAAAAGCAATAAGAAATCTAGCTAGTAACTTTAAGGGCTAAATAATTCCTTGCTTTAGGTTTACATTAAGGTATTGTTTTAGTGCTATAAGCTTACTCTTATTAAGCGAATATATTTTTATAAATGGTGGGTAAGTGTTAAGTTTTAAGGGTATTTTATGGTTTTATTGTAAATGTTTGGAAAGGCTAATATTAGCTTCATTTCTAAATAGCTAAAGGTACTTTTATAAATACTTATTTAAAACTTGTTTAATTCCAATTATATTTAATGTTTCCTTTATTAAGAGGAGAAATTAAACTTTATTTTGTTTGTGTAATGGCTTGTTATAAGCTTTTAACCAATTACCACAACAAAAGGGCGTATTGTTTTGCCTTTTTGCAAGCTATAGTCCTATTATAGCTATCACAAGTAAAAGCTTGGTATTAAGGTTTTGCACTAGGTGCCATTTGCCTTAATGCAGTTAGCTAGTAACCTAGTTAATTATAAGGTTTTCTTCTTGTAACTAGTCTCGTTTTAGCACTATTCCTTATAGTGTAAAAGTAATATTAAGCATAAAAATGCTCTTATGTCCTAGTATTTATAGGTAAGCATAAGGACTTTTACAAACAACTCGTTTGTTTTCATAAGTTATGTTGTTTCCTTTAAAGTTTGTTAATTAGTAAGGCATGTCTTTGTATTGCTATGGCAATTTTAGCTTGTTAACCAAACATAAGTAAATGTAACTGCAATTAGCCTCGCTGTTAATTAAAGCATTAATCCACTTTCCTTTTAACTAAACCTTTAATCCTAGCTAAGTTTTTGTTTTCTTTATTATTTGCAAAAACAAGGTTTGTTATGTTGCGTGTTATCCCTTTATAAGCAACTTTTGTTATTTTCCAAATTTAAGGCATTTTTAACAAACATCTTAGTGTCTTTGTTATATTTGTGGCTATCTTTTAAAGCTGTTTCCTTAAAAGGTGTGCTATTAACATTATATGCCCAAAAAGCAAACCATATGCTTTCTTTTGTAAGCTTCTAAACTTGTTTAGGCGTAAAGCGGTAAATAAAAAATGCAGCCACTTAGCTAACTCGTTTTTCATTATTTCCTACAAATTGCTTTACAAGGCCAAACTCCAGCGCTTTTTCTTTCAAACTTATGTGTTAATTTTCTGTAACTAGTTTTTTAAGACACTTCTATGTTGCTTATTACGCCATTAAGGAGGTGTAATTGCGTTTCTAAATTCCTTACTTTACTAAAAAGTCTAGCTAGTAATCTTAGTTGCAAATTAACTAAGCAAGTTATTGTCGTTTTTAGCATAAGTGCTAAATAGTGGCGTTTTTAGCGTTATGGTTTTCCTTATATAATGCCTTAGCAATGTTAAGCTAATTTTAAGCCTTAAGTAAGTTATTATACGTTTCTTTGCATAAAACACAGTTATTAATGCTTTTAAAAGCAAAGGTTATTACATGCTTTATGTTTTTAGCGTATTCTTAAGTGCATTGCCAACTAATAAACTTCTCTTTATACAAGGGTTAACGAATAAAAAGCGCAAGTCTTTTCCAAAGCCAAAAGTTGTAAATTGCCTTAAGTTACATATAAAGTTTGCAATAATTTCCAAGACAATGAATTTATGCAATATGCTTATGTCTTAGGGTTCCAAAGAGGCAAAGTTTGTGATTTTCCCCTATAGTAAGCGACAAAAGAAACTTTTAACTTTCTTTGGTGCTTACCCTTGCAAACCTTAGGCTATTAAGGCTATCCTTGTTTAAAAGATACAATTAATATGGCCATTTAAAATTAGGCGTGCTTTTGTTTGGTTTAAAGGTTATAAGCAAGTTAGGTTTGTTAAACCCTTGTTTATATTTGTCCCACATTGTCTTTCCACTATCTTGCTATGCACTTGCTATTATTAAGAGAAAAAAGCAGTTGTCCTTAATTACATTTCCTTTAATTCTTGCAACTAGCTACATAGCAAGCCTAACGACAAACTTGTTTTTTTCGTTTTTTAAGCTGTTGTTTTTTAATTATAAAAGGTTATATGGTAATAAAGCCCAAACAATAAATTGTTAGATTTGCCTTTTCCTTTCTCGTTATTTTTATACTTTATGGTTGTTGCAAAATTGCACTTGCCATAATCGCCTTAAGGAAAAGCGCAAATGGTGCGTTTTAGTTACAATTAATTAAGGTTGTTTTAAAAAGTCTTATTTGTAATGTGTTTTTATTATGCTAAGTTGTTTAGTAGGTTTAGTAGCTTGTGTGGCTTAAAGGCGTTAATTTTTAAGTATTAGGTGCGTTTTTTTATTAAAAGGGGTGCGCTGCTATTAAGGCTATTAGCAATTATAAGCCTAATAACTCGTTTTGTTGCAATTAAAACATTTTCTTATAAACTTTTCATTGTTTTGTTACGTAAGGGCTATGCTTAGCTTTATAAGCCTAAAGTGCGTTCTATGCGCCATTAATTAATAAGGCTAAGCTAAAGGCTTAAAACGCTAGGCTTGGTTTTCTTAATTTTAGCAAGCGTTTATCTTTAGTGCTTTTCCTTTCTTTTCTTGCTATTGTTTTTATAAGCGCTAATTAATGTGCATAGCCATGTTAATGTAATTTAAGAACTTCTTAGGTTAGTTTATTTTGTACAATTAATCTTTAATTGCTTCCTTTAGTCCTTAGTAAAACTAGGCTATTAAAGCGTTGTTATTATTAAAGTTAAGCTGCATAGCCAGCCGTTAAAATTTGGCAGCATAATTGGCAACGAACGTTTTTTGCTTTAGTTACTTTAAGCTTACCTTAGCTTGTTAACCCACATTAGTAGATTTAAAAATAGCTATAAGACGCTTTTAAAAGCTAGCGATGCTACTAAACAATTTCTTTGTATTAGTTGTTGCCTTATTTTCTTCATCCAAGTTTTCCTTTAATAGTGCATTATACCAATCCTTAGCCTTTCTCATTAGTTAAAACCTTGTAATTAAAACAGCCATCTTTCTTGTAATGCTAGTTTCTATAAGGTAAACTCGTAGCTTATTTAAAAATAAGGTTAATAATCTTAAGCTTTTGTTATACTTTTTAAAAACTAAGAGTTTAAAAACTTCCTTGTTAAGCATGCAAGCATACTAGCTAGTGGTAAGGCTAAGGGTAAACTAAGCTTTAGCGAACATTTTAGCAAGCTATAACTAATGAAAACTAAAAGCAAGTTCTTTAATTAGGTTAGGCTAAAGGCTAAAGCTTAAGGCTTGTAATGATTTGGATTTGTAAGAGTTGCTATTATACTAATTAAGAGAATTAGAAAGGCTAGTTATAAATATTGTTTAGCAACTTGCTAGCTTGTTAGTTAAATAAAAGCGGTTAATGTGTTACAACCTAATTGCAAAGATAAGGTAAGGTGATGCTTGCTTAGAATAATAAGGAGGCAAGTTGTAAACAATTACAAATTATGGTTAATAAGGCATGGTAGCTAAGGAACCATGCTTGGGATTAACCGCTACAAAACCATTTATTATGTTAAGAGAGCAATGCTTTACTTTTATAGTATCTTTATATTCCACAGCTTCCTTTGGAAAAAGAGAAAAGTGTGTTTAAGGTTGCGCCAAGTTGCATGCAACTTTAGTAACACTTAAGTGAAGGTGTAGTAATGGTTGCGCGAGACCATGACGCAACTTCCTTAATGTGGTAATTGCATCAACAAACACCGCCTTCCCTATTAGGGTGCGGGGTTACCTGTTACGTAACGGTTTAAACCGTAACATAAAGGCTTAAACGCGTAAGCAAAACAAGTTATTAAGCTTTTAAACAAAGCACTAAGTAATACAAGCTAGAAAACTTATAATGTAAGCAAGCTTGCGTTGTAATAAACGCCAAAATGCGCAAAGGCTAAGAAAAACCTCTAAAACAACTTGTTAAACAACAACCGCTAAGCGTTTAAGCGAATAACATGTAAGGCAAAAAAAAGCTATTAAAAGACTAGGATTTCTAAAGCCAAAAGCAACTACAATTTGTTCCAAATTATAAGCTAGCATAAGATATTAAACTTCTTTACAGCCCTTTCCTTTTAAGTAAGAAACCGCTTAGTAACCAACCCTTTAAAGAAGCTAGCAACCTTGCGCACTAACATATTAAAGCGCTTTGCTGGTAGCGTGAATGCTTTAAACTTATGGGCTTCTTTAGCCTTTTAAAGCTATGTATTATAAGATAGCAAAGTTAAACTAGCTAAAGTAACTAAGGCTTGCATACGCTTAGGCAACATAGCATTAAGCTAAGATGAGGTTACCGTTCACCTCCTTAAGCTAGCATAGCTAGCTATTAAGAAAAACATTTAACAACTGTATAAGACTTGCCTACGCTTTAGCTACTATCTACTTTCCTTTTAAAAAGCGGCGGTAGTTATGTTGCGCAAACCAAGCAAAGATAACTATACCTTATGCTAGTCTTAGTGCCTAATTGCCTTGCTCTCTTGCATAAAGAAAAGGCTAAAGCGCTTACTTGCATAATGCATAGCTTATTTAGCTATTATAAAACAGCTATTACAGCCTAAGCAAGCTAATGCCTTTTCTAAGCACTTAGCTAAAAACCTAGTAGCATGCCTAACACACAACGTGGAAACCATTTAGTTTAAAAAGCAAGTAGCGTTACTTTTTACATTAAATGTGCAAGGCACCTTTAACGCCATCCTTTAAAATAAAATGGTGCTTAAGCTTTGAAAATAAGGATGGCTTAGAAAACTTTGCTTTTAAGTTCACGCCTTTATATTAAAAAGGATAGCGTTAGTTTAACTTAGCAACAACTCTTTGCTAGCTAGGCTTATTGCAACGAGCCTTTCATAAAGATTGCTTATTTTGCTAGTTTTTTTTACCTTTTTTCTTAGCTTGCTACTAAAAGGCAAGCTAAAACGCTTTGGCTATGTTAATAACGTCGCTATTTTGGCAACAAGTTGCATTAAGGTAAAAACTACTTATAAGCTTAAGACTAAGGTGGCAAATGCTTAAGCTTAAAGCTAGGATAACAAGCTTACTTTTAACCTTGCCAAGTGCAACTTAGTCCACTTTAGCTAAGGAAAACTTTAATAGCAGCCTATTT
This sequence comes from Barbatosphaeria neglecta, assembly GCA_022813145.1. Taxonomy (NCBI): domain Eukaryota; kingdom Fungi; phylum Ascomycota; class Sordariomycetes; order Barbatosphaeriales; family Barbatosphaeriaceae; genus Barbatosphaeria; species Barbatosphaeria neglecta. Next base: position 55,135 of record JAKLNC010000042.1, read on the forward strand.
AAGTTGTGGAAGAAATAATAACTTTTAGCAATATGGTTAAATGGTTAAGGCTTTACCTTAATAACAAACTGTCCTTTAAAGTTTACGTAAAGAAGTAAAGGGCAAAGGCGCTTAAGGTTGCTTAGCACTTAAAAGGCTTTAGCAAGATTACTAAGGGCTTCTTTGCTTACTTAGCCGCTTTAGCAGCTTTAGCTTGTATTATACTTATCACTTGCTATAGCGCAAAGGTGTGGTACTTAAGCATAAAGCGCCTAAATTACACAAAAACTTAAGTTGTTAATACAAAGGTAAGGCGCTAAATAGTAGCAGCAAACAAGGCTTTTAAAGCAGCATATTGCATAGCTTTGCTAGCTTAGCAAACCACGCTAGTTCCTGCCTTTTATAAAAAGGCAGGCATATCTTTAGCAATGGTTTTTTATAAAAAAGCTTGGGTTTAGGCGAGCATACAATATTGCTAACTAAACTTTAGCTATCTTATAATAGCCTAATTAAAGCTCTTCCTAGCTCTTAAAGGCTAAAGGCGCCTTAAGAAGGCTAGGCTTACGTGGCTAGAAAACATGGCTAAGCTTATAGCTTCTTGCCTACAACTACAACTAGTACAAATTACTATAAAACACCTGCAAGTAGCCTTAGTAATTGCAAGAAAGAAGCACAGCAAGGCATCTTACTTAAAGGCCTTAGCAAGCCTTTTAGCACACAACCTTATTATTTATAGCAATAAGTTAAAACAAGACATTAAGTACTTAAATAGGGGTTAAAGCAAAGGCATAAGCTAAGGTTTTATTGCCTACATTACTAGCCAGCAAGTATTTATAGCTTGCAGCGCATTAAGCAACGCTAAGGTTTTCAACGCAAAGGTAATAAGGGTAGCACAAGCCTTTAGTTGGGCTAAGCAACAACTTTTAGCTCTTAGGTTGCACGCCATGCACTTTTGCTTTAACAACATAGCAATACTTTACAAACTTGCTAGGCAACCGTTAAACTGCTTATAAGAATGCTTTTACTTTTTTAGCTACATAGCATAAAAGGTAAGCAAGCCCTTTTACCTGCACTAAAGCCTAAGGCACTTAAGCATTAAAAGTAACAAAGCAACAAACTACAAGGCAAGTAAAAAAGCTAAGCTACCCCTCCTAAACCTCTTAAAAACCCTTATTGTGGCGCGCTTTAGGGCACGCCACACAGCCAAACAAAGTTTTAGTAACTAGTGGAAAGTGCATAAGCCTTATAGCTACCAAGGGCTGGAAGTAATGGTCCTTTATAAAGAGCAACCAAAGGAGCTTATGCTTTTACATTTACTCTTTCACTACCTCCTTGCTAAAAGGTTAAAATATAGCAACTTTGTCTTTTACCACATATAGTTTGGACACAAGGATTACCAACTATAATGCAAGTGTGGCTAAAAGAAGCAAAGGCGCCACATTAAATGGTGCTTCAAGGCCTTAGCAAAAGCCTTGCAAGCTACCAAGAGAAACCTTTAGCAAACATAACACTTGCTTAAACCTAGCTAGAAAACCTAAGCCAAGTTTGTTTAAAAGATAAGGGCATACAACCCCTTTTCACCAAACTAAATTAACCAAACCATAAAGGCCATAATGTAAGAAAACGCTATGGTTTCTCTTTATAACAAAGTTCAACGTAAAGAAGAGCATATGCCTTACGGACAATTAACCGGCCACCTCACACAACCAAATAAGAACTGGCAAGCAAGGGCGCTTAGCCTGCTAAGCTAGCAAACCAGAACCACAGGATGCTTAGAGTGGGTGTAAGACCAGTAAACATATAGGCCAAAGGCAGCCTGCTATCTCTCTCCTTTGTAACATTGGCGGCATGTTGGGAGGAGGGCTTATCTGGGGGTTTCTGTCTTTCCTTATTTTCCTTAGCCCTCCTCTTGCTTTGCCTGTCCTAGCTTTCACCAGGAGGGACCAATCCTAGATAGCTTGCTAGATAGGACGTGTAGCGGGGCCTGGCCAAACTTTCTTCTGCTTGAGGAGCGGCGGGGTTTGTGCGCACGGGACGTTAATACTACTACTACTACTACTACTACTACTACTACTACTACTACTACTACTACTACTACTATACATATAGATGGCTTAAGAATTGGTGATAATCCCACAACTTACAAGTAACTTATAAGCGACTTATTGCTTATGGGTTAACCTCTGGTTGACCCGTGGGTGACTTATGGTTACCCTTGGGTTACCTTGGGTTATGTGACACCTTATGTGATTCAAACCCCGCATCTTCTATCCGTAACAAAAATCTTAATGCGCTTAACCCGTGTTTTCATTTTAACGTTTAGCTTTGCTAAGGCCTTACTTAAAATGCTTAATAGCTTTAGCATTTGTAATACCACTTGCATTATGTTTATTGTGGTTTCTTACTAAGGGGCATTAATAGCCCTTAAGGCGTTATCCTTATTTCTTCCTTATAAGCCCAAAGGTTTAGATGGAAAAAGGGTTTTGCGTGGCGGACCTGCGCCACTTCTTGCAGCTGTAGCACTCCTAGTGAGAGGCATGGTGCCGCTGTTATTGCGCTAGGCGCGTGCAGCCTTAAGGGGATTCAGGGTAAGGGGAATAGGAAGGGTGGTTGTGCTAGAGGATTGTGGTATTTGTCGTTTCCTGGGATTCTAATCCAGGATTTAGGCCTTACGCCAATTAAAACGCTCCCCGCAAAGAGCAGAAAAATAAAACGGAAGAAGGATGCTTAGCCGATATCACTTTGCTGCATGTGTCTCGACGAAAGTAGAGGTAGGTGGGCCATGGCTAAGTTGGCCGTGCCAGCCGAACCAGGCTGCCGTATCCACCGCCATTCTGCTCACCGGTTGGGGCAAGCGCGGACATGGTTCGCCGGCCTGCTCCTATCAAGCCTGCGTCTGCCGTCTCTTACCACAGAGTTCGGGCAACAAGTGCCAGGAGGACTACGTTTCTAATGCCGCTGGCCCCGTGCTCGCGAATAATACTCGCTGAATTATGTGCCCAGCTGACACGTCACTGAGCCACCGGCAACATACTGCAGGTGAGCAGGCTTATCGCGGATAGAAATGCACATCGGAATCAAAGCGCAACCTGGCCTCACATTCGGCCACCTTTCTGGGGGAAGCTCCTTCTTCTCTACTAATGCTCTCTCATTTGTGCCGGTGCCTGTCTCCCAGCCTTTCCAAGAGTCTATCTGGCCTACCTCCACAGGAAAACAATACCTGAAGACGCGCTCTCCTCACTTGCCTCTATCTCGCCTCGCTTTCTCAACCCCGGCCACCCACTCCAGCCCCCCGTTCGATGTTTTCTCTCTTCTTCCTGCTACTGTATAATTGATTGAAAACGTATCCGAGAAGTTCCCGCAGAGCACATCTCGCCGGCCAACACCCAACGCGCCCGGTATTACATATATTCTTTGTTGAGGACCTCTCATTCTTCTACGTACCGCCAACAATCCCTGCCTTGCCCCTAGAACTTAGCCAGCCGCCCTGCCCTGCTGCTACATTATAGCACAGATTCCTTCCTTCGTTCCCATTGCCCAACTTCCTAGCCCAATCCTTCGGCCACCATAAGCTATAAGGACCCGGAAGGGAATTTCGAGAAGAACAGAGAAACAGAAGGACGAAACCAGCGAAGGCGGCCAAGACGCAATCGGCCTCTTCCATTCGCTATCCCGCCTCTGCAGCAGAACAGGGACGAGAGCGGCAACAAGCCAAACCCGCAGCTGGAGCTGGGGCGCCCCCACGGCTGGCCGGTCAGCCTGCCAACGCAACTATTGCAAAGGCAAGGAGCTCGAGAAGTACAAACCAGACGGCCGGCTTCCAGTCTCGACGAACCTGTGTAGCGTCGAAAGCTATAAGCTTCTTAGCACCCTCGTAAGGCACCCCTTGCCCGTTGTCGCCGCGCGCTATTCGATATCGGGTCTTGGACTGAATCGACGAATCTCTGGTGGACGGGAAGAAGGCTGAGAAGGTTCTCCTCCCTTTCCCTCGCCATCTCCCTAACCTAGCTCTCTTGTCCTCTCTCCCGCCCTGTCCCCCCTCCCCCCTTCCTTTCGCCCGCCGTGCTGAGAGGTACAAGCTCGAGCCTGAGCACAATGCTAAAGCCGCCGGTATAGCACCGCCAAGTGCTGCGCTGTGGGCTCTTCGCACTGTCTGCGGCCTCGCCCTTTCCGCCCGCGTCGAACCCTTGCAACCGGTCTGCCACCATTACCACCACTACCACCGTTGGTCAAATCAGAAGAAACCGGCAGCACTTCCAAGGGCCGCCCCCCAGGGAGTATTGCGTGGTTCCCGCTCTCCCCAAAGTGGCGCCTACCGCGTGCCTAGCATCGCGTCCATTGGCCGTCGAGACCTCGGGACCCCCCCCCCCCCCTAACTGTTGGACTGCTCGCCCTCTGATCGTTGCGGCCTGGATCTCCTGTCGCCCTGTCTCGTTATTATTAATTTTTTCGGCCTTACATACGCACCGTTCTCCTCAGTCGCGCGCTCGCTTTGTTCCTCCGCTTCTGCGACGGAACAACTAAGGTGGATAAGGTACCTCCTATACCCTACCTTACCAACCTACCTCCCAAGTACCAACCTTGCCTAACCCCCCAGCCCTTCGCCAGCCACTGGACCCTCCAGCCCAAAGCAAAAGCCCTGTCCGCCCCCCTCTCCAGTCATAAAGCTGCTATGCTATAAGCCTGGCCATCAGCTTAACACCTAGTTCATGGAATAGTCGGGCCATAGCATCGACCTCTGGAACGTAGTTCTGGTAGAACCATCAGTTCTTACCTTGGGTGCCTCCCGCTCACGCCCTTTGCCACCCTCCTTCATTAACCCCCCTCCCCTTCAGGCGCCGCCGAGTCCTACACCAGGTCTCAGACCCTCCCTCATCTAACTCTCGCCAAACACTGCTGGAAGACGATACAACCTTTCTTTCATGGCAGTCGTCGCTCCGCCGCCTTTCTAGTCGAAACTGAACCTCTGGGGATCGAGCACCTCTACTACTGAGCATCCTCTCGAATCAACCGAACCCATGACAGATATAATGTCTTATCAGTATCCGCCTCCGCCGCCGCCTAACGGCGCCGGGATGGGAATGGCACCTCCCGGGTATATGTCCGCCGGCCAAGACGACAGCATGTCCTCCAAGGAGCGCCGTGACTCCTTGTCCAAGGCGATGAAGGTGAAGAGGTCGCTGTCCACACACAACGTGCGGTCTCCGCCGCAGCTACAACCGCCGCACCAGCAGCGACCTCCACAGAACAACGCGGGACTAGATCATTCCGCCCTAGGCCTTTCCGCGGAAAAGAGGAGGAATAAGCTGGGCTACCACCGAACATCTGTCGCCTGTGGTAAGTTACATCGGCCCTCCCCTACCTGGCATCCTAGGAGCAGAGAGGGGAAGAAAATGAGAAGCGTAGGTCAACCCGGACCCCGAAAAGTATCTAACAATTGACTCCTAGGCCACTGCCGACGACGGAAAATCAGGTGCATCCCATCGCCATCTGATCTCCAGGGGCGTTGCGTGAACTGCATCCGGCTGAAGAAGGAATGTAACTTTTATCCCGTGGACCAGCAGCCGCCACCGCCAGAAAATCGGCAGAAATCTACCTCACGGTCGTCTGTAGGGCCCAGGATCGCCTCGTCCTCCTCGTCGCCAGCCATCCCGAACGGCCACCCCAGCGACATGCACGGCCAACCGCCTTATCCGCAGTTGACGATGCCTTCCATCCAGACGATGGCGCCACCGGCCCTAAAGCCCACGGGAGCAGAGAGCTACCCTCCTGACCCCAAGAGTAAGTCGAGCCAGCCCCCCTTCTTTCCCCCGTTACCCCCCTCCACCGCGTCCTCGACGCCCTAGCTCGTATCGCGAGACGAAAAGGGAGTACAGCTAAGAGAATCGCAAGTGCCCTCGAGCGCGTCGACCAATCGAACGTACGGCGAATATGGCCATACCGGAATAGCAAACTGGATGTCTGGGGATGCCAGCCCCAGCTCTTCGAAGCCAGGGGACCTGAGCGCCACTTAGAGAAGCTACCCCCAGGAGTCGCCGATAACGCCAGCATTTTCTCCCCACACACCCCATGCACCACAGTCTTCTGCTACCTGGACGGCGCCGACGGAGTCCTCCTCGAGAGAGGAGATGAGGTGGTCGACATACCCGCCCCCTCCTCGCTCTATGTCTTTTGGGTCCGACAGCATGAGCAGCCACCACTCTCAGCCGCAGTATCCCCCCATCTCTCAGATCACGGGGCAACCTAGCCGGGGCTGCGGTGGCCAGAGAGGGAATCGCCTCATGACCTATTCCATCTTGTATCATGTCACGAAGTTATCTGATTGACGAGCTCTTTGATCTCGACCGATTGTTTAGTCCTTGACTAGAAAACGAAAAAGACAGAAAATAAATGCAGAGTCCTTGTTTCTGATACCATGGTAATGGGCCCTCAAACCGAAGCGGCGTAAAAGGGAAACTGTAAAGGCCGCCGTAAGTGAACTCGCGACGGCCGGCGGATCCAGAGCCTCAGTGTCCACGTGGTTGTGGCCACCTACCAGGCTGCCGGACGCACGACGTCATAGCCGGGGCGAAAAAAACCAGGGCAACCGACTCGGACATGGCCGGGCTCGATCTCTTTCGTTGAGGCGCTGCCGTATGTTCATAATCTCCTTATTGCAGTCGCCATCCCGGAGGAACTGGTGCGCAGCGTGCTCGCATGTGGACTGGGCGTACTCGAGAGCCTTGTTCAGAGCGTCGTACACGTCGGGCACTTCGTCAGCGCCGATCATGCCACCGAACCCGGGCCGCGAGCCGGCCCCTCGGTATGTCGGGCGACCGGTCTCTCGCACGCCAACGCCCCCAGCAACGGCCGGCGTGCGCCGCGTGCTGGTACAACCCCACCGGCAACTCTTCGTGGGCATTTCCAGTTCCGCCATGCGTTTGATCTGGGCCGGCCACCACCTTGGCCCTGCGCATCAGGTTTCGCGAGGCGGACACGAAGTTGACCAGCTCTTCGAAGAAGCTTTGCACGTAACTGTGGTAGTACACTATGATCATGGCTCTGGTGCGATACTTCGGCGCGGCACCTTCGGCGCTGATGACCGAATCGCTGCGATCCCGCTTGCGCAGCGTTGTACGCACCCTGGCCTGTGCAAAAGCGCGCGTCTCTCGTTCCTAGGCCGAATGAGTGTTCGACTCGCCGCCGGGGCTGGACGGCGCTGCGGTCAGCCGCCGCATTAGCAGCCCCGGGCCCAGCCGGCGATGTCTCCCTAGGGGGAGCCGGAGCACCAGCAGCAGGCTGAGGGAATTCCTGGGTTTCGCGCGGTGACGATAGATGTAGGTAAGCCGCAGGCTCGTCTTTGGGCCTCAAGAGACTCAGTGGAACCCTTGTTCCTGATAGACTTTGCCCGGGGAGGTGGTATGCCCGCAGCTACGGCGGCGGCGGCAGCAGCGACCTCAGCGGCCTTGGCGATGCGGGCAACCTCGAGCTAGCGCTGCTTGATCAGCCGCTCAGTTCGCCTAGGCGTTTCACCCAGTCGGGGACATGGGCGATGACGTTCTTGAGCGCGTCCGTGGCTGAATCTCGTCTCTCTCCGCCGGCAAGCTAGCCCATCGGGAAGGCGATGGAGCGGAAATTTTGCAGACAAGGGCACGTTAGGCAGCTGTAGAACTAACGTGGCAAGAGCAGGCGTGGTTGGGACACTGTGCTAGTAGAGTAAGGTATTGAAAGTCGGTGCTGAGGTGTGGTGGTGCGGGCCGTCATTGTGTCAATGGGGACGAACAGAGCCGAGCCGGTGCGTCCGGAGGGGAGTGCGAGATGTTTGTGTACGGGCAGCGAGGGCGCTGTGTGGGCAAGACAGAGCGAATAGCAGCGAAGAGAGGCGGACGGATGGCTTAGGGCAGAGGAAGCATCGTCATGAGGATTTTGCGTGTTGATCTCTGCCAGAATTGGTCAATTCATGCGAAAGCAAGCAGGCCTGTGGAAGCAGGGAGGGCGTGATTCGAGAAAGATAGGGAGGGAGGGAGGAGGGCAGGGAAAGGATAATCATGGAAAATGCCGCCAAGGTCTGACATCGAAGGGGGAGGAGAGAGATGTTGTATACGCACTGTGGAGAAGGAGGAAGCCCAACTAGGTAAATCCCAGCAGGAGGAGCTAAGAGAAACGAGGAAAATACACCTTGAACCTGGGCGACGTATCCGTACTTACGTATCTGCCCGACACACACGAGACGAGATGGAGACAGGTGTAAATGCAGACAGATGGCAGTAGCGGCGGCGGCAGCAGAAAAGGCGGAGGGGGGAAGGAGGGCCTAAGAACTCAAATCATGCATTGGCTGGCTCTGGCTTTCTCAGTCAGTCGGTCAGTGGCTGGCCCCGGTGGCGTTGCGCGGGACGAGGCAGAATGAGGAAGAGAAGGATTGAGGAGAAGGGAAAAAAATAGGCGGGTGGGCGGGCACGGAGGGATTTCTGGTCTGCCAAATGCATGCCTCGGGGGGAGGTTGCTGGGGGTTTGATTGGTGACTGAGCACAAGCTCCCGCTGTTGATTCGCTGCTGGCTCGTTGTTGGCTAGAGACTTTCGCAAAGGCGAAGTGCCCTTATCTCATCGTAACGCTATCTGGCGTCGCCTGGTCTGACTTGGCCTAACCTGCCGAGTCCGGTCCGACACTTCTGCCACGAGGAGGAAGCAGGAAAAAGAGTTGCTCTCGCAATTGGGACTGATCAAGTTCTAATAATGTGGACAGTCGAAGCGCTGTTGTATTGTCTAGCGTTATAGGAAGGCTGTGCTTGCTTGCCGAGGCAGGCTCTCAGCCACCCCACTCCTACTTTATCAGAGTTGATGCTGGCTTCCGGGCGCGTGTGAGTATCGCCCCAAAGTCATCCACGGAGATTGAAGTGTCGTCATATTGGCCCACCCAGCGGTTGCCTATTAAGATAAAGGGCTTGCCACTGGGATCTGTGGCCCTGGCACCGGTATGCCTCTTGATCTGCTTCTTGAACGAATCGTAGGATACCCGGGAGGGACCGACACGGAAGCAACCCTCCGTCTTAGACCAATTCGTGCAAGGCCTCATCCAGTTGCCTTGCCGCTTCCCGGGCTGCGCCCCAAGTCCCTCAGTTGGCTCTCCATTGGCGGTCGTGGCCACCTTGGCCTGCTCGCGTTCGATCTCGAGCTCTCGAGCCCTCGTCTCGGCCTCGCGTTGCTCGGCCTTAGGATTCGGCTTAGACCCGGGCCGCCAGGGAGCGACGACGATCTCATCCATAGTGATCTCCGCCTCTCTCTCCGCGGATTTCCCCTTGGGGGCTACCTTCGCTCTTTTCTCCCTCTGGGGGAGTTCGGGTTTGGCAGCCTTACGCTTGGGCATTGCGACAGCAAGGCAAGGCGAGTACGAGAAAGATAGGGAAAAGGACGATAGGGACAATGAGACAATGATACTAGGTGCAGAAAAATTCCTGGAGATGGGAAGAAAAGGCAAGCCAATGATGCCGAACGCCATAAGGACATGACAGAGTGGTAGCTCCTGGTAAAAAATTGAACTCGGTTAAACCCCAGTACCATCGAGGCCTTACATACTTTTACCACCCCCCTTAACTCAACGGGTTTAGTTTCCGATTGCGCGTTGGACGGATTCGAATTCTGGCCCTCTTCAGTTTTCCAAGGGGTCGTTTCTAAGCGAAATGATGTGTCTTTTTGCACTCTAGCCTTTGTGGCAACTCACGGGCCCCCAACCCCCACCCAGAACGGGCCGTCTCACAGCCTCGCCCTTCTTTCTCTTTGAAAACTAAATGTTATTACTTTATAATATATTTATGCTGAGCTAGACGTTACCTCAGCCTTTAGAGCTTATCGGTTTTAATTCATTTAACATTGAATTTCTCCTGACGGCCAAGGAGATGCTACATGGCATGGAAGAGGGACTGGAGAGAGCGGTCAACGCGGAACGGCCCGATGTGGCAGGCAAGAAGGAGACGAATTCACCGACAGAAGCTATGAAGAGTCAAAGTGCACGATGGCACATCGACGACTGGCTCTACAATACGCGGATTTCGTTGTCCCTAGCGCGGCTCCTCGATCAATCGCCCTCGATCATTCGCCCTAGGTGAGGGCACAATTGCGGCGCGTCAGGGGGTTGGCGGAGAACACCCGCAGAGGACGACTTCGGGTGGCTACGGGAGGACCCCGGAGGTGGTAAGAGTCGGCCAATGATGACCTGGACAGATACAGCACTGAATGATGGCAATGCCGACGATGGGCTTGGCTACGTCGAGGGAGATGGATCGCGCGCAGACCTTATGAACCTGGTGACGGTGCTACGGACGAACCGCGAAAGAGATTTCGATAACGACGGAAGGGACGAGAAGGACGACGAGGACGATGGTGGCGAAGATATATCCTGCATGGGCGCGTGCCATCGGATCTTCGAGCCGTTCTGAACCTTTTTCCAAACCCACGTTACATAGGCAGCTGTAATGGGATGAGGGGAACAAGGTTGGGCCCTGACTCGGGCGAAGTCTCTTCCTCTGAGGAAGACTCCTGCTCGGAGGAGTTTCTTCGTTGAATGCTGGGCTTGAAGGGCTCCCTTGGCCGATGATGGATACACGGTACTGGGACTGGCAAGGACGGCCCGGTTCTCGTGAGAAGTGGCCTCGCTGAAGCCCTCAGGCCGCGGCTGACATGTGCCTCCGGCAAGAAGAGAGCTCGATGTCTGGAGACTGGATGAGTTTTCTCCTTGGGGCAGATTCAACTGGGCTGGATCGACGGATTTCCTGTCAGCATTTTGAATTTAGACATTGTAAGTCTACATACCGTTAGCCGCCTGCGGCCATGACCGCCGCAGCCCTCACCGCACCCGTGGACGCTGCGACTCCAACACGGAATGCAATGTTCATCTAAGAGAAAAGAAGGCGTTAGATTCGAGGCTGTGCCGGCGCGTGCAATGGTCTGCAAAATAGCCCGCCCCCCGATGATTCCCGTGCATCCCTCATACGGACAATGGAACGGCTGGGGCCGCTCCTTGCAATGTCGGTCCTGAATATGTCCGAGGAGGCCGCTTTCCTCGTCTTCGAGTTCGCAGAGTGGACAGGTCAATCGAGGGGTCGACTCCGCATCTGCGTGGCAGAGACTTGGGGCGCCTTGTGGCTGATTTGTGGCGGTGAGGATGGCCCGCATCCCACCCTCTCACGTGCCCTGGCTACATTGGCACATCAACGTCCTCGTCGCCAGTCACCGACCTCCAGCTGCAGATCTTCAGCCCCGCGATCGCCGGTCAGATTGTTAGTGGATGATGGGGAAGAAGCGGCGCCGGATTGGAGCTCAAGGATTCCAAAGCTAGGCCCCCTTACCAGCGGCCGAGCCACAGCTCCGATCTTGCTGCAGGCCGTCCATAACGTCCTCACCCACACTGTCCTCCTACTAGGTGAGCAACGCAGCAAGCTCGCTGCCGTCAACACCCAAGACGTTGAAGGAAAAGGCCAACCCAGCGACGTTATTCAACTGCGAGAAAATGGAGCGCTCAATTTCCCAGGAGGCCAAGCTATCATCGGCGGAAGTGACGTCCCCGTTTGTCGTCAGGTTTTGCGAGGTGTATGGCTTTTATGGAGAAAAATAAGTCCGCTCCGAACGTTGACTAAGCAAGGAATACCACCTTTTGTACTCTAAATAGCCAGGCACCCGTTATGGGGGCTTTTCTTCTCCTTTCTTCTAATTTAGGGATGATTCATCTCAATTCAGCCACCACTTCCTGGGCCCCCCGTACGCGACAGCTTTCACCTCCACTCAATGGAATTACAGGATAACGAGCAGCTACAGCCGGCGCCGCAGCGAATAGGCCAGTTCAGGTAACCCACGAGCCCGCGAATCAGGGAGCCCATTCGAGCCAGCACCGGCGGAGAGCAATAGGAGCGGCGCGCACCTGCTAATACGCGCGCTGTACGGCGACGAGCCCGAAGCAGGAGATATGTGCGGCGTACGCGCGGGAGGTGGAATGGACTAGGAAGGTCCAGAAACTGTCTACAGACGGCTTTGCCGTGGCTACGCTGCCGGCAAGAGAGAAAGACAAGGAGAACGCGACTCCAGCCCGCCGCAGCGGAACCTCCAGCAATAGCGAAGGCCAGGCCGGCAGCGGCAGCGGAGAGACGCCCTGCGTCGGCGGTATCGTGGCAGACGACATGGGTCTTGAGAAGACCTTGCAGGTCTTAGGCTTGGTATACGGCACCATGCCTCAGGCCCGAGCACGGGCCGGCAGCTAAGAGCGACGCTGGTGGTCTCTCCAAGAGTCCATGCATGCCGAAATCGAGAAGGATGTACACGGCGCCTCCGAGGGTCGCCATCTGATATTCCACGGGCCCCAGAGGGACAGGACGGCTAGGTCTGCCGGACGCCGCGCCGCGGCCCGTTCGGAGCCGGGCGATATACCGGCGGCGGTACAGCGCGTTCTTGGCGTCATCACGCTGCGCCGATCGGAGAAGGGCCTCCCAGCAAAAAAGCGGCACCCCGTGTGGGACCACACCGTCGCGGTCGAGCTCGACCCCCAAGAGGCCGCCATGTATGCCGCCCTCCACGACCGGCTCGTAAAGGCGACGAGGGAATACTAAAGCAGCAGCGGTGGCCGCGGAGGCGGGGAGGGCGAGGTGGCGAAATGGCTAAGCGGCTTCACGAGACGCCGGCGCTTCCCGGTATGCGGTAAGCTGGCCGTGGCCGTAGCCGACCAGCGGGCCAGCCTCTTCTCGGGTGCGATGGAGGGATTTGCGATCGCCCTCGACGACGAGGGGGCTGAAGGGCGGGTTGTCGCGGGTCTTCTTCGACAACGCGGAGGCTGCCGTTGCCGCTCTGTGCCAGTTATGCGGCCAGGGCGTGTCTCCGCCAGTCGTGGCAGACGAGCTCGGCCAGGGGAACGGTCGCGCATTCGGTTACGTCTCGCCGTGCCCGCAGGCCTGGCATATTCTTTGCTGCGGCCATGTCGAGAGGTGCGGAGGTGGTCTCGGCAGAGGCGGCGAAGGCGGCGAGGGGGACGACAGAGAGGCCTGGGAGGCGTGGGTGGTGACGGGCGACGAGGAAGGCGTTGGGGCCCGTAACTGGACGCGCGCGCTAGCGCCGCGCTGTGCCCACCTACGACGACGCCTAGCGCGGCGACCGATAGCGATAATGCGAAGGAGGCCGGCCGCTTCCTCTCTGTCGCGCGAAAAATCTGCCGCACCCTTTCTTCATGGACACCATGAATCTACCGTACGAGTAAGTTTCTTTGTTTTCCGACCTATCTACCGTTGCAATATGTCATGCCAACTGAAGCCCCGTTAGGACAAACAAGATCGCACAGGGAGCAGCATACGCCGCCTCGGATCCTAGTTGAAGACTTCATGCGCCGGGGGGCCGCCTTTGGCCTTCATAAGAGATAGGATGCTTCGTACGGAGGGAATCCCTAGAGACATTGGGATGATAGCGCCTTGCTGTTCTATTCGTAGTTTGTCGGGGTACTTATTCGCTCTTTTTTTTTTATGCCCCTAGGTGTCCGATCTATTCTTATGAGATATTGGCCTTTTTAATACCATCTTTATAGAACTCCGATAGTTGGTATAAAGATTTTGTTACCGGCCTGGACGAACTAAAGATTGTCTGCGACCCTCATTTTTCCGGCAGCGACGGCTTAGTTCTGGAGTGGAGCCGTATGTACGATAGCCTCGACCTTGGCATACCGAAGCGTGGCACATGGTCCTATAATCTTACGATGATAGGTCAAGGGGACAATATGAAGATGGTGTTACGGCGTACCCATCGGGAGATAAGGGGCGGCTGTAACTTGGAGCCGAGCCTCTACGTAACCGAAGTCCCCCTGATGTGCGATCGCGGCAGCGCCTGCGTCCAGGTCGGCATCGTAGGCAAGAGCTTCGACGAGCTAGGCATCCAGATCGCAACCGGACGCGGTAAGGGAGTCGGCAAGCGCGAGAAAGTGGAAGACTCAATTACGTGCAAACCGTGGGAAACGCGCGAGGGCTCGGCGCCCACGCCGGAGAAGCCTCGTATAGAAGGCTACGTACAAAAGGCTACAGAAATTATTCAACATTAATTGAAGCAGTTTAGTTCTTCTGATAGAAACATCTCCCCCTTTCTGTAACACTAGAAAGCCGCCTAGACGTAAAGTAACCTGCCAGAGCCCCCCTTACAGTGCGCATATACCTGCAATCTATCTAAGCTAACAACAAACTCTCTACTACAAGACGAGTGCGCTTGGCGCCGAGTCCCAAAGCAGCTGGCTGGCATCGGCGGCGTCCCCAACGGTCCCACACGCCGTTGTCGTCTTGGCTAACCGCATGCGCAGCCTCGCCGGCCGTTGCTGCGCCCGCCATCGTCGTTGTCGTGGTCGTTGTCGTCCATCCCGTCGGCACGACGCGGGCGTGGTCGAAGTCGATCTTCATAACGCGGCGCGTTTCTCTGCACCAGGTCAGGTTGCCGTTGCTCTCGTCGTCGTCGTCCACCAGCCCGGCGCGTTGTAGCTCGTTTAGCGTACGTCGTTCTTCCTGCGCAAGGTCGACGCCTTGGCCCTGCAGCGCCTGCGCCGACAGCCGGTAGAGCGGCCGTCCCACATACGAGAGCAGCAGCATATGCGTGACCAGAACGCCATTTGACATGGGCCAGGGAAGCTGCAGCTTGACTAGGCCAAGACACACGGGGATAGCTGTAGCCTGGTGCTCAACAAGGCGGTTATAGACAGCTACTTCATGCTGCAGCCGGGAGCTGAAGCGCAACTCAGCCCCCTTGGCAACAAGCGTGTAGCCGTAGCCCGTTACCGTGACCTTGAAGAGACAGCCGATCGCGCCATACAGGCCCTGCTCTAGGAAACAATGGCAATCTTGTTCCACATTGGCAAGCAGCTGCAGCCGGACCAACTCACGCAGCTTCTCTGCCGTCAACGCATGCGCCGTAAGACGCGACCGTAGGTCTGTGCCGTCGCGTTGTACAGCCTGCCGATGGAGAACGACGTTGGGGCAGTCGGGGTCCAGCTCGCCCTCTTGCGCCAGGTTGCGCAAGCACAGCTGAGAGCAATACGGCCGGATAGGACGGAAGGTCGACGGATCGAGCAGGGACGGCATAGTCGGTCTCGTTACGTGGGCGTACTGCCAGCCGATGATGCCGCGGCCGCGGCGGTCGCGGCGGCACCGTTTTTTGTTATATTGATTGCCGTTCACGTCGTCGCCGTCGTCGCCGTGGTCATCGGCTGCCGAGCGGTAGCGCTTTAACGGTGAACGCCGGCGCGGCGTGTGCGGTAGCACGGCAAATCGGCGGCGCAAAGAGCCGCCCTGGTCGTCGTCTCCGTCGTCGTCGTCCCCGTCGTCGTCCTCGTTGGGCCGCTTGCGAGGACCCCGTCCAGCGCTGCTATCCCGGCTCGACGACGTAGAGGGCGAGACGTCGGCATCGGTAGCCGCATCGAACGGGTTGGGAAAGCGGACGAGCTGCGAGATGTGGATGCTCCGCTGGCGCGGCGGTTCGGGTCGCGACGCGAACGCCAGCAGGCAGAGAGCGGCCAACTTCGCAACGGCCAGCTGGGCAACATCCAGGTCAGACTGCATCTGCGCTTGCATCTGCGCCGTGGTTCTGCCGTCGGGCAGGAGCTGCTGCGCGTACTGGGGGAACAAGGCGGTGTGGTAGAAGAGCGTGGCTGGGTTGTCGCGAGGAACGCGCAGGAGCGTGAGCGTCTCGCCGGTGGCCATGTAGCCATATTCGTGGCCCGAAGAGACGATGTAGTGGAAGGCCTGGGACAAGGCCCGCGCGAAGAAGACTTGGCCAGGCAGGCCGCGCTGCGCCTCGCGCGCCGCGTCCTCCTGCGCAACAGGGGTGGCGCCGCCTTTCCGGGCGATGCGGGCGAGCTGGGGCAGGAAGTCTTCGTCGATGGCGCCGCGGGCGAAGCGGGCTACGGCCGCCGCGCGGAGGCGGTGCACGGCCTTATGTTCGGCAACTAAGATGCAGTGGACGTGGCGGATGTTGGCGCCCGTCTCGTCCGCGACGTCGTCGCCCCTGTCAACGCCGTCGTGTTCTCCGGCTCGTCCGGCCTCGATAGCGGCTTCCAGATCGGCGTTCGTAGCGAAGATGTTGGCGCAAAGCACGAGGCAGTCCGGCTGCACCTTCGATGGCGGTGGGGGCGGAGCACTACCTCCAGCCTCGGCCGTATCGTTGGCGTTGGCAGCGGCAACGTTGCCGCTCGGCGGACGCCATCCGACGGACCTGTTGTCGAAGTACAACTTCTTGGCCTGGCCGGTGGTGTGGAGGTAGGCGTTGAGGATGCGCTGGGCCGGCTTTTGCAGCGTCTCGTGCAGGAAGTAAGACGTCCTGGCCTCGTTGAGGAAGGCCTCGGAACCGAGGAACTCGTCCGGCAGCTCTTCGCCTAGGTCCTCCGAGAGATGGTCGACGCTGAGCGCCGACGGGAATAGCTGTTGTCCGCCCAAGGCCTCCTGTACACGGGCCCAGGCCGCCCGGCACTCGGCGTCGCAGTTGGTCCAAAGGCGTAGGCGACGCGGGTAGAACTTGCCCACGATGCTCGTGCGCCCTGAGGTCGTCGGGCTAGACGCCTCGCCCTCGGAGAGCGTCGGGGACACTGTCGACGTACGGGGCGCCGGCACGAGGCGCGTGATGTGGAAGGTGACGCGGTGGATGCCAGCAAGGTAGTCGCCAAGCGGCTGGTCTAGCACGGCGCAGGTAGAGGTCAGTACTCGGCTGGCGTGGCGCGGGGGGCGACGACAGAGAGGAGAGAGGACGATAAGACTTGCCTAGGCGTACGCGTTGGAGCTCCTGCTGCTCTTGCCTGAGCGCCGCGACGACTGCGTTCCGGTCCCGCAGCTCCTCTTCTGCCCGCCGCATCGCCTCTTCTGCCTGCCGCCTCGCCTCCGCTTGTTGTCGTGCCGCTTCTTCTGCCTGCCGCCTCGCCTCCGCTTGTTGTCGTGCCGCTTCTTCTGCCTGCCGCCTCGCCTCTTCGGTCTGCCGCCTCGCCTCTTCGGTCTGCCGCAGCTGCTCTTCAAGGCGGCGTATTTGCTCTTGCATCGCCATGGCGTCGTCCATGTTGTCGGTACTTGGGATATCAAGAGACAAGAGACAAGAGTCGAGAGAATGAAGTGGTAGTGAAAGAAAGAGATTGCCGGTGAGGAGCGGTCAATCACTCAGTGTTGTATTTTGTAGGAGCTTAGGTGGCCTTCTGCCGCGGGCGAGACCCTTCTGCCTGGTGGGTCACCTGACCGGCCCACACCGGCCGATCTTTCTGTCTTGGGAATGCGCTAAGCGCAGGAAAGCCAAGTTAAGTGGGGCAGACAAAAGCCGGATAACTAGAGACGCTGCATCTTGTTTCACGTACTGAGAGCGCATACATCCTTCTTCCGTTTTATTTTTCTGCTCCTTGCAGGGAGCATTCTGATTGGCGGAAGGCCAAAATCCTGGCTTGGGATACCAAGAGCTGACAAACACCACACTCCTTCAGCACAATAACACCCCCCTTCCTTCAACCCTAATCCCCCTCACCTTACTGCACGCCACGCGCGTAAACACCGGCGCAATGTCCTTAACGGAGGAACCCTCAGCCAGCGCAGCCGCCACAAACACAGCAAGAAGGCTTTTCCCGCTAAAGGCATTAAGCACATAACCTAAGACCACAAGCAACGTGCTTAAAGCAATGAACCCCCCAACAAAGCAGCCCGCAGCGACGCTAAACAAGTTAGGACCTCCCAAGTTGGCCACCTTTATTAATGTGGAAAAGGCTATTAAAGACATGCAAGAGGCGGTTAACGCCAAAACACAACGCACCAAAATCCTTATAAATGTGGCTTAATCCATAAATAGCACCTTAGCAAAGCACAAGAATGGCCTAAAGGCTAAATGGGCAAAATTCCTAGCTAACAAATAGGCTTAGCTAACACGCCTTATTGCCTTTAACAAAGGCGCCACCAGATTGGCGTTAGAAGGCTTTGTGCTAAACTCCTAGCAAAAGGAGTTTAAGGCATGCATCATTTTAACGCTGTTGCTGTCTAGCTTTGCAAGCTAAATAGCCGTAGCCTTTAGCTAAAAATTAAGGAAAATTGCAAAAACCCTCAAAAATGTCGCTTTTCCCTTAGCAAGGAAACCGCAAATGGCGGCCCAACTAGCAACAATGTAAGCGACATAAGCTAACGTGGCCTTAAGTGGGGTTTTTACCACCTTTACTAACCAAAAGTGGTAAGTGGTAAGCCTTAAGAAGTATAGCTGCATGCAAATAAACAACAAGCTATATATGGAAATAAACAACAACCATTGTTAATGCAAGATAACAATAAATGGCTTTTGCCTTACAATTTGCCAAAAGATTAAAGAGCTACTCTTAGCCATTAAAACAACTTTCTTAGCACAAAAGGGCTTTAGCTTATAGCTAGTTAATAAGGATGTTAGAGACAAAATTATCGTTATTGTAAAGTAATGAAAGCAACATGGCGCTACCCTTAACCTTTTTATAACCTGGACCAAGTTTATGGTCTTAAATATCCTTGTAACAGTTAAGATGGCTATAAAACCCCTAAAAACAGCAACCATTATGGCTAAGGAGGTGTAACACGTGGCGCGTTGCAAGCCAACAGCCATTAGAATGGGGGAACATAAGGAGGGCTAGCTTACCCAAAACTAGTTTATCTCCTTTAAAACCATGGTTGTAAGAGGCTAAAGGCTGTTTGGCAGTTGCCTAGTTAAGAAGATTAAGAAGAAGTTCATTGCTAACTAATGCACAAAGTGCTAAAACTTCCATTCCTTATATAGGTGTGAATAAGAAAAATAATGCAAGAACTGCTTAACCTTAGCGCACCCCTTATTTATGCTTGGGTAGCCACGTTGCTTTAACCTAGCATGGTGCACCAACTGCTATAGCCTACACAAAGCTAATATAACTACTTATCCAATGCGCCTTATATAAAAAGATAAACAATAAACCTTCCCCACTAAGGATTAAAAGAGAACCATCTAGCAGCAAGGTAAAAAGCTATATAAGCAAGCTTACTCCTAGCTTGCAGTCTCTTTAAACTAAACCGCATTGGCGCTAGCTTTAGCGCTAAAACTAGCACTAGCCTTAGCGCTAACGCCAAACCCCCTAGCAATAATTAGGAATACCACGCTACCTACACTTACGCTTAAAGGCATAAGGGCATTTAACCGCACCCTTTTAAAGGGCTAGTTAAGCACTTGCCTAAAAGTGGCAAGACACCTTACCTTAGCCCCTTTTATAAGCTTTAGCAAGCCCATAATAAACGCCATAAAACACAAAAACGAAGAAAATGCTATCTTTTGCCCCCTTTTAAATAAGGTAATCTAAGTGTGCAAAAATTACGTAAAAGAAGCTATTGCTACCATAGCATTCTTGGATTACCTTTATAAGAAAGAGTGCCAAAAGGCAACTTAAGAGATAGCAGCCATAGCCTAAAAACAAACCCTTTAATAAGCCAGCTATGCCATAAGCAACCTCTTAACACCCTTCCCTTTCCTACTTAATGCCCTAAAACAAGGCTAAAAAGCGCTAAACATGGCGTGGAACTATTAAAAGCAGGCGCACGCCTAAGTTTTGCATTTTTTAAGCCAATGTATAGAAAAAACCCGGCGCACATAACATAGCTTTATACTTAGCTTAAAAAGGAAGATATAATGTTGTTATGCTTTAAAAACCTTAGGCATACTAAAAGGACGGCAAAAAACTAACAAAAAGCCACTAAGAATTTACGCACTATACCCTGGTAAAAGACTAGTTTGCCCCTTTACATATGCTAACATATATGCGTAAAAAGGCATAGCAGATTGCACAACAATACCTAGGCAACCTGCACCACAACCTTTTCACAATGCAGCTTAAAAACCTAACTCTTGTAAATGTTTACCAAAACGCCTAAGGCAAAAACAAAATCTTAAATGCCTTAAAAGCATAAAACTCCTAAGGCAAGGTGGTAGTAACAGGCAACTTTAACGCTAAACACATTATTTAGCACCCAAAACGAGAAACCTTAAAAGAAAGGCGAGTAATAGCGTGGGTAAAGGCTAAAAGCTTAGCCTTAGCTAACTAAACCACTACCACCCACCTTAGCGAGAATATTATTAACCTGGCCTTTACTAATAAAGTTAAGGCAAAGGCTTACATAAACTACAACAACTATACAAGATTAGATTACAAAACCCTTATGGTTACCATTAGCCAAGGCAACCCACTCCCCTTACCCCTAAGGCACCTTTACTTCCCTTTAAAAAACAAAGGCGCCTTTACATAAGCAGTACAAAAAGGCGCACCCCTGCTTCCCACTTAGGCACCAAATGCTAAAAGCCTAAACGCGTAAGCAAGCTAGGTGGTAGAATTCTTAAACTAGGCACTAGGCAGCACGAGCAAGAAAACCCATAACGCGGGCAAGCTTACATTGTGGTAAACGCTAAAATGTGCTAAGGCTAAGAAGAACTTTTAAGACAACTCGTTAAACAACAACCGCCAGGCATTTAAACGAACCATACGCAAAGCAAAAAAGAGTTACTAAGAAACTTAGATAGCTAAGGCGGAAAAGAACCAAGACCTGTTTTAAATCGCGGGCTAGCATAAGATGTTAAATACCTTTGCAGCTTCCCTTTTTTAGGTGGGGGACCGCTTAGTAACCAACCCTTTGAAAAAGCTGGCAACCTTGCGCATTAACGTGCTAAAACGCTTTTTTAGCGGCACAAACGCTTTAAACTTATAAGCCTTTTTAGCCCTTTAAGGCCATATCCTTTAAAATAATAAGGTTAAACTAGCTAAAGCAACTAAGGCTTGCACTAGCTTAAGTAACATAATGCTAAAATGGGACGAGGTTACCATTTGCCTCCTTAAATTGGCGTGGCTAGCTATTAAGGAAAACATTTAACAATTATACAAGACTTGCTTACACTTTAAATACTATCTACTTCCCTTTTAAGAAGCGGCGGTAGTTATGCTACATAAACTAAGCAAGGATAACTACACCTTATGCTAGTCTTGGCACCTAATTACCTTGCTTTCTTATATAGGCAAGGGGCTGGAAAGACTAATTGCATAATGCATGGCTTACCTAGCTATTATAAAACAATTATTACAGCCTAAGCAAGCTAAAGCCTTTCTTAAGCGCTTTGCTAAGGACTTGGTAACATGCCTAATGCATAATGTAGAGACTGCCTGGTTGAAAAAACAAGTAGTATCGCTTTTTACACTAAATATGCAAGGCGCTTTTAACGCTATCTTTCACAACAAAATAGTGCTTAGGCTATAAGAACAAGAATGGCTTTAAGAACTTTGCTTTTAGATACATGCCTTTATGTTTAGCAAGATGGCGTTAATTTAACTAGGGGGTAACTCCTTGCTAGCTAAGCTTATTATAACAAGCCTGCCACAAGGGTTACCCATTTTGCTAGTCCTTTTTGCCCTTTTTCTTAGCTCATTACTAAAAGGTAAGCCAAGACACTTTAGCTATGCTAATAATGTAGCTATCTTGGCAATAAGCTGCATTAAAGAAGAAACCTCTTGCAAGCTTAAAGTAAAAGCAGTAAATGCTTAAGCTTAAGGCTAAAACAACAAGCTTACCTTTAATCTTGCCAAATGCAATCTAGTTTACTTTAGTTAAGGGAGACTACAACAACTACTTGTTTAGGTTGCAAGAAAAGCAATGGCTTCCAGCAACATAATTAGATAGCTGGAGTTCCATCTTAACAACAAACTAACCTTTAAGGTTTATGCAGAAAAATGGGAGGCAAAGGCACTTAAGGTTGCTTAGCACTTAAGAGGCTTTAGCAAAACCACTAAAGGCCTTCTTGCCCACTTAGCCGCGCTAGCAGCCTTAGCATGCGTTATACCCGTTGCTTGCTATGAAGCGAAGGTATGATACTTAAGTACAAAGCGCCCTAACTTTATAAGAACTTAAACTACTAACACAAAGGTAAGACGCTAAATAGCGGCAATAGATAAGGCCTTTAGGGTGGCATGTTATGCGGCTTTGCTAGCCTAGCGTATTACGCTAGTTCTTACCCTTTATAAAAAAGCAAGCATACCGCTAGTAGCAATTTTTTTTAAGAGGGCCTAGATTTAAGCAAGCATATAATACCACTAGCTAAACCTTAGCTACCTTGTGGTGGCTTAATTAGAGCCACCCTTAGCTTTTAAAGGCTAGGGATGTTTTAGAAAGGCTAAACTTATGTGGCTGGAGAATATAGCTTAGCTTATGGCTTTATGCCCACAACTATAACTAGTACGGTTTACTATAAAACACCTTTAGGTAGCTTTAGTAATTGCAAGAAAAAAGCATAGCAAGGCAGCTCACCTAGGCGCCTTAGCTGATTTTTCCAAACACAACCTTATTATTTACAGCAATGGGTTGAAATGAGACATTAAGTATCCAAACAAAGGCTAAGGCAAAAGGGTAGGCTAAGGCTTTGCTGCTTACATTGCCAGCTAGCAAGTTTTTGCAGCTCGTGGCGCGCTACGCAGCGCTAAGGTCTTTAATGCAGAAGCAATAAGGGCGGCGCAAGCTTTGGGCTAGGCCAAATAACAACTCTTAGCACCTGGGCTGCATGCCACACACTTTTGCCTAAATAATATAGCAGTTTTCTATGGGCTTGCTAGACGACTATTAAACTACTCTTAAGAATGCTTCCACTTCTTTAGCTGCATGGCATGGGAGGCGAGCAAGCCCTTTCACTTACACTAAAGCCTAAAGCATATAGGCATTAAGGGCAATAAAGTAGCTAACCATAAGGCTAGCAAGGGGGCTAAGCTACCCCCTTTAAACCTCCTAAAGACCCTTATTATGGCACGCTTTAAGGCGCGCCACGTAGCTAGACAAAACTTTGGCAACTAGTAGGAGGCGCATAAGCTTTATAGCTACTAAGGGCTGGAAGTAACAATCCTTTATAAGGAGCAACTAAAGAAGCTTACGCTCCCACACTTACTCCTTTATTGCCTCCTTACTAAGAGGTTAAGACATAGCAACTTTGTCCTTTACCACATATGGTTTAAACATGAGGACTACTAACCATGCTGCAGGTATAGCTAAGAAAAGCAATGGCGCCACATTAAGCAGTGCCCTAAGGCTTTAGCAAGGGCTTTGTGGGCCACTAAAAGAAACCTTTAATAAACATAGCACCCACTTGGAATTAGCTGAGAAACTTGGGCCAAGTTCGTCTAGGAGACTAAGGCCTATAACTCCCTTTTACTAAACTAAAACAATTATAAAGGCTACAACGCAAAAAGACGCTATGGTCCTTCTTTATGTTAAAACTTAACGTAAAGAAAGGCATATGCCTTGTAATGTTGACTGGCCACTTTGCGCAACTAACAAAAACCAGTAAGCAAGGGCGCTTAGCTTGCTAAGCTAGTAAACTGGAATTACAGAATGCTTAAAGTAAGGCGTAAGACTAGCGAACGTATGGGCTAAAGGCACCTTGCTATCCCTCTCCTTTGTAATAATGGCGGCATGTTAGGAGGAAGGCTCGTTTGGGGGTTCTGTCTTTCCTTATTTTCCTTAGCCCTCCTCCCGCTTTGCCTGTCCCAGCCTCCACCAGGAGGGACCAACCCTAAATAGCTTGCTAGATAGAACGCGTAGTGGGGCTTGGCCAAACTTTCCTCTGTATGAGAAGCGGCGAGGCTTGCACGCACCGAACGTTAATAATACTACTACTATTACTACTACTAAGAGCGTATATCCAATCTTTAGGTAGCATTGGCAAGTACTAAAGCGACCCTAGGCCAGCATCCCGAGTCTCTTAAAATATCCTCTCCAAACATAGAGAATGTGCTAAGCTGCCTGCATGTGGCTAGACTAGTGAGAAGTAGCCAGCTAATTGTACAGATTGGTGATTGGTGGTGGCGGGGGAGAGAACGATAAGAATAATTACCCACCCAAGTAGCAGCGGCATTAAGTGAGAGTTAGAAGAAGCAAAGCAAACTACCCCGTCAACTTTTTGTATGCAACACCAGCCCCCCATGCCTCTTGGCCAGGCTGGCCGCTGGCTTGCTTCTTGAGCCGGCCCTGGAGCCAAGGTATGTATCCCAACTGCGTCTGGCCCGACCGGCCTTGCCAGATTGAAAGCACCCTTCCTCCTAGATGCACAGAAGACATGTTCAGTGGTGCTGGCCAATCAGTGATAGCAATGCAGACCGGCCTTGTAACACTACAAAGTGGTTGGAATGTGAAGATATCACCATACGTCTGTAGGCGACAGTGCATAGGTCCCGGACCAGTCAGTCCTTCCCTGGTGGCTAAAATGTAGGGGGCTAACCAAAAAAGAGGTCACCTCATGCAAGCCGTCTTGTTAGGATTGAACGGAGAGCAAGTTACATCCAATTTATACTTGGCAGCACCTTGTGCATGATGGAGGTCCGAACAGCTTTATCTGACCCTCGGTCAGCCTACAACTACGTCCCCACCTTTGACGACGTTGTTCTGTTGTTCTACAATCTTCTCACACATCTATCTATCTATCTATCTTCTATCTATCTATCTTCTATCTATCTATCTTCTATCTTCTATCTTCTATCTTCTTCTTCTTCTTCTTCTATATATTAACTACAGCTCTATCTAACTTGGGGCAGATTTTTCCAGTTAGGCTGATAAGTACCCGTGTCTGGCTGATAAGGCCTTGTTGGGGCGCCGCCCGCGGCTCCGGCAAGCAAAGTGGCTGGTTGGTGTGGCAGGCTAATACTAGCTACTCCTTCTGCTAGCCTTCCATGCCAGGTGCAGTCAGCCACACTAAGAAAACCAACTTACAGAGCTCGCCCGGTTCTCAGGACCCAGGGTGGCTATATCAATGTACGGCGATCTTGGGGAGCAGTTTTCAGCTCCCCAGAGCCGAATCTGGCGCCAGCTAGAAAAGCGGTGGCAAGCACTATCGCTGTTCTGCTGAGGCCTCCACGATACATTCTGACTTAATCAGTTCTGCGACCCATCGTTGAGACGTTTGTCTTCCTAGGTAGGTAGGTAGCTCTTTTCTTGTAGTCGGGCGGTTGTTGGTGCGGCCACCCCAGGTCGGGGGGGACTTTTGAAGCCGCGACTAGGAGCTAGTCTGTAAGGTCTACGCACTTGTACATGAGGTAGTTGCTTGGGGTACGCATCCACGCCTTTTCACAGGCGCGGGTTGAGGCAAGAGCAAGACGACTCTATCGGCAGGCGGCGGTGCCGCGATACGGCGGCTCGTTCGTGGAGAGAAGGCTGCTGCCAGGGGAGGACCTCGGCTGGCAAGACCAGAGATTCGGGCCGAGGGAAAGTCGGAGTAGAGAAAAGAGGATACAGGTGAAGCGGGAAAAAGACTCGATTTGACGCTATCTGATTGCCGACCTGGTTTAGCTCAGTCTACCGGGCGCGCCGATGCACCGATCCACGTAGCCGCCCGCGGGCGGCGCTACCGACACTGCTCCAAGGCGACTGCCAGCAGGGCTTCGCTCAGAACCTGCATCTGATTCCGGTCGTTGACGCAGAAGGGCCCGTATTCCTGCATTCGGAGAAAGGGCCCCTGAGACGACAGCTCCGTAGGCTTCGCCTGGATGAAGTCGACGTAAGCGGCGGTGAAGGTGGCGAAAGTGAGGTAGATCTCGTGGCGATCTTGCGAGACCAGGAGGCGGCTGTCGTCATCATCATCATCATGTGGTGAGGCCTACAGCCAAGTAGAGGGAGTGAAAGAGAGAGAGACGTACGTCATTGGCTTGTTTTTCTTCCGGCGCGCCTCGACGTCTTTCGGGGGCTCCTCGCATATCCACGCAGCCATCTGGGCGCCTTCCTGCATCTTAATCCGGTCGGCAACCCGGTCGCTGGCGTAGCGGAGGTACGGCTTGACCTCGGCGATGGCGCAAATCTCTTCGCCGCCCTCTTTGCCGCCCTCTTTGCCGCCCTTTTTACCGCCCTCCTCGCTGCCCTCCTCCTCGCCGCCCTCCTCGCCGCTATCCTCGCTGCCCTCCTCGCTGCCCTCCTCGCTGCCCTCCTCCTCGCTGCCCTCCTCCTCGCTGCCCTCCTCCTCGCTGCCCTCTTCGCCGCCCTCATCCTCGCTGCCCTCTTCGCCGCCCTCTTTGCCGCCCTCTTTGCCGCCACGGCGGAATAGATAGCCGTCAACCCTGGCCTCATAAACCTTCTTCTGGCTGGCATCGCTGACGATGAAGGAGTAGCGGTGGGGGGACCAACCACCATGGACATCGTCGGGATGGTGGAGGGTCAGAGCGTCGATGTAGGTGATGAGGGCGATGTTGACGAGTTGTTCATCCGCGACCGCGGGAAACGAGGCGTCGCCTTTTCGCCTTAGCGGAGAGCGCGGCGAGAGCTTGACAGACGAGATCATAGCTGGTAAGAGCGACTCCTCGTCGTCGTCGTCGTCATCCTTTTCAAAAGCGGACTCCGCTTTGCTAGTCTGGTTGGGAGGAGTCGAAGGACGGAGGGGAATCGATCGATCGGGGAGCCCTATCTGCCGCCCCGCTGGTGCCTGCGCTGGTGCCTGCGCTGGGGGCGGCCGCCGAAGCCGCCCTCTGAGCCCTCGTCTTGATAGGGCTGAACTCAACCTTGGGCTGGGCTGCCGTGGGCGGCCCACTGGTGTCCTTGAACAGTGCGAGCTGGAAGTTTCTGATGATGGAGTAGCTGCGAAGAGGGCGAAGTTGCTGCTCGTGGCTGGTCCGCGTAGTCGAATTTCCGATAGATATCAGATACTCGTCCTATCCCGTGGTGCTGGTCCTTAAAAGGTTCTTAGCTAACGCAAGATACTCATCGCCAAGCCACTCCGAACTATTGAACTGAGCTGCTCGACGGTATTCCGGCCACACAACGCGGAGCAAGAGAAATTGTTCTAAGGTAATCCCGGAGGCAGGCTTGGTGTATCCGCCATCGTGGAGCGAAGCATTTTTCAAGTCTTTCGACTCGACGTCTCTAACCCATTTTGATTCCGTTCGCGGTAGTGCTAAGATAGTAATTTCCCTGTTAGCCATGCTTCACATTTGCAAGCAACGATGGAAGAGTAGTAAGGACGATGAGCATAATGAGAGATGAGCGGAAAAGATGGGATACGGGGGAAATACTTTACCTACTTACCTACACAAGCGCCAAGAATCATTGCCAACAAAAGCCCAGCGATAACTCGGCGATACGGTGCCGACTAAGTGAAACGACAAAAAAACTCGCTTATTTGTAGTAGTAGTAGTAGTAGTAGTAGTAGTAGTAGTAGTAGTAGTAGTAGTAGTATTAACGTCCCGTGCGCACAAACCTCGCCGCTCCTCATATGGAGGAAAGTTTGGCCAGGCCCTGCTACGCGTCCTATCTAGCAGGCTATCTAGGGTTGGTCCCTCCTGGTGGAGGCTAAGACGGGCAAAGCAAGAAGAGGGCTAAAGAAAATAAAGAAAGACAGCCCCTAAACAAGCCCTCCTCCCAACATGCCACCTACGTTACAAAGAGAGAATTAGTGTTACAACCTGACTGCAAAGACAAGGTGAGGTAGTGCTTGCTTGGAACAACAAGGAGGCAAGTTATAAATAATCACAAGTTATGGTTAATAGGGCGTGGTAGCTAAAGAACCGTGCTTGGGATTAACCGCTGTCCTTCCTTCCTCTTAACCTGCTAAACAGCATTTCGGCTACCTTTATATACTTATACGGATGGCATGGGAGTTGCAGCAATCTTACAACCCTTAAGTAACCTATGGTTAACCTATGGGTAACCATGGGTTGCTTCGTGGCTAACCCATGGGTAACCTATGGTTACTTTTGGGTTACCTTAGGTTATGTAATATCTTACATAACTTAAACCTTGCATTTTCCATTTGTAACACAATATCCCTCCTTTCAAGCTAAAGTTTTTTTAGTTTTTCTTTTTATTAACTTTTCTTCATTATGTTTGTATATTTTTCTTAGTTTTTCTTTTGTTATTTTAACCTTTTGCATACTTTTAATTAATTAGGAATTAAAATTATGCTATGTTTTGTGTGTTGCAATTAAAGCATTAAGTGTGTGTGGTTGGAGGATTTAAAGTCTTAAACTTAAAAATGCAAGGAATGCATGCGTTGTTTCACAAAGTGCAATGAAATAAAAGTTTCCATGTTAAGTTATAGGTTGCTTTTAGTTTTTCATTTTTTTTATTATTTTATGCTAACCTTGTTTTATTAGTAAGGTAGTTGTTATATAAAAACCAAAAGCTAAAGCGTAAAGAAAAAAAGGCTTGTGCTAAGTTAGTAATGTTGGCAACAAAGGTAAACTAGCTGCATAAACAACGAAAATTCTTAAAAAAGCGAACATTAGCTTTAACAAAGGCAAAAATGAATGCGTTGTTTTAAGAGAAAGTTTAAAGGGCTTTTTTTAATAAGCTGTTATAGCTCGAGAATTTTAAGAAAGGTGTCCTTAATTTTAGTTCCTTTAATTTTATTATCTTAAATTTCGTTTTTCCCTTTGAAAATGTTGCCTTAGGTATTGCTAAAAAAAAGTGCTAAGCGTTTTAAAGGTTTGTAACGAGTTTCTAAGTGTTTTCTTCTTTTTTATAACCTTTTTATTTAATTAAGTATTTGCTACGTTTTTAGTGTTTTTAATGGTTTTGGATTACTTTCACCTTATATTCTTTAAGGTTTTTTATTTTTATTATTATTTCAAAAAGAATGCTTAGGTTTGCTATTTCGAAAAGCGATACGTAAAATTGTAAATGGATGTTTATTATTATAAGCAACTTAAGTTTATAGTTAATATTCGAAATTTTTCGCGCAATTTTAAACGGTTTAAGTTTCTTGTAATTTAACTTATTGCTTAGTTGTTTAGTTTTAATGTTTTTGCGTAATAAGTATACATAATCTTCCTTTTTTAAGGCTAGTTCTTTTAGCCTAAACTAATTCGCAATATTTGTTATTTGTTGCTAAAAGAATTAAAGTTCTTAACGTAAATTAATGTACAATTGCTATAATTGTTTACTATGAATATTTGTTGCTAAAACTTAAGTTGGCTTGGCGTTGAATTTAAAGGTAAGTTTATATTTAAAGTTGGCAAAATAAGGGAAAACTTTAGTGGTTTTTATAGCTGCGTTATTATATGCTATTTATGCCGTTAGTAATAGCAAAACCTAGTTATTTTAGGCATAATTAACAAAAAACCGCAAATATTGCTTAAGTATTTAGTTTGTTTTTTTGGTTTAGCTATTTATCTTTAAATAAAATGCAATTAAGGGTTTTAGTTTAATTCTTAGGTGTTTTGCTAAGCTTGTTTAGAAGTTAAATACAAAGGTGGTTTTTTAGTTTAAAACAATCTTTGTTAAAAGACTGTAAATGCTTGCAATATGTTATAAGAATTAATATATAAGGTTAAGTGCTTAATGTCTTTTGTTAATGGGTAAAAAGTATGCAAACTTAGTAAATTTGTTAACTATAACAAGGATATTATTGTATAGTTGTCTTGTTAAGAGTTTAAAAGATAGTAAAAGTTTAATAATTAAGTTTTATAAAATATTTAACCATAGGCGTTTTGGTATAAGCAGCGCTTGTAATTAACCATATGGTGCATATTATAAGGTTTTAGTTTTGTTGCAAGTGTTATAACTATGTATATATTTCTTAACTTTTTAACTTTATTTAGTTGTATTATAATATTGTTTTAATTAGTTAAGCATTTTAAAGTTTTTAAAGTATTTCGTTAGCAATGTTTTATACGCATAACAAATTACTATTTTCTAAAGTTTTAAGGGTATTTAAAGTTTCCTTTAGCTATAAAGGAGTTTATTGTTAATTGTAACTTCTTTTAAGTAATTATTATGTAAATTGGCGTACTTTTGTAGCTAGTTTAAAACAAGGTTTTGCATGGCGATTTTGTATATAGCTTTTATGTTTATTCTTTCATCTTTAAAGACTAACAAAGCTTGTAGCTTTAAAATTCCATAAGACTTTGCATTTAATTTTTAACTTAAGATGTTTGCTTTTTCATTTAGTTTTCCTTTCTTATAAAAAATTTGAAAGTTAAATTCCACAAGGTCTTTAGCCCATCTTGTTTATTGTTAACTAAGCTATTTTATAGCTGTAAAGTGTACCAAGTTTTAATAATTTAAGTATACAGTAATTGGGTGTTATGCTTTTTAAAGATATACGTTCTACTTCTTAAAGGCGTACATAACAACTATAAGTTCTTTGTTATAAATGGGGTAATTTATTTATATCTTATTAAATTTATGCAAGAAAAATGCTATAAGGTGTAGCCGTTTTTTTTCATCTCTTTGTCTAAGTTATCCTCTTATTACAAAGTTTAACGTGTTTATTTTAATTTTATAAGGTAAGTAAAGATTTAGTGTTTTAAGGATTAAATTAAATAACATTATATCCTTAATGTGGTTAAAGGCTATTTAAGTTTCTTTTGTTTAGCGAAAATTCACGTTTTTCCTTATAAGGTTTGTAAGGAGTTTTGCAATGCCACTATAGTTTTAAACAAATCGTTGGTAATAGTTAGCAAATCTTAAAAAGGCACGCACATCCTTTATTATAATAAGCATTAGCCAGTTTTTCATTGCTGCAAGCTTAAATTCTTGCATTCTTATCTTCTTAAGCTTAATAATGCATTTTAAGAAGTTAACCTTTTATATGTAAAACTTGCTCTTATTTACGCTTAGCAAAAAGTTAGCGTTTTAAAGTTTTTCCAAAATAACGTGTATGTGTTAGTAATGTGTTACGGTTTAAAACCATCACATAACGAGAAAAACCCCACACTTATAATAAGAAAGCGGTAATACGCAGCAAAACTCCTAATTAAGATGCTTTAGCGCATTGCAACAAAGCACAACGCATTTTAACACATTACCACCACACTTTATTACACTACAACAAAGTTTAGCAAAGCATTAACAAAGCCATTATGTAGTTATATTATTAGTTTAAAATATTTCCTACAAAACGTGTATAAAAAAAAACAAAGGACCTTATTTTATTTTTTGTTAACTATGCTTAAAACAACTAAGTTTTGCTATTATTAACAACACAAATGGCATATAACAACACAACTATAAAAACCATTAAGGTTTCTTTATATTTCGCCAACTTTAAATATAAACTTACCTTTAAATTCAACGCTAAGCTAACTTAGGTTTTAGCAACAAACATTTATGGCAAACAATTACGGCAATTACATATTAATTTACGTTAAAAACTCTAATTCTTTTAGTAACAAATAACAAATATTGCAAATTAGTTTAAGCTAAAAAAACTAGCTTTAAAAAAGGGAAATTATGTATATCTGCTACGCAAAAACATTAAAACTAAACAACTAAGCAATAAGTTAAACTATAAGAAACTTAAACCATTTGAAATTACGCGAAAAATTTTAAATGTTAACTACAAACTTAAGTTGCTCATAACAATAAACATTTATCCTTAATTCTATGTATTACTCTTTAAAATAGCAAATTTAAGCATTCTTTTTAAAATAATAATGAAAATAAAAAACTTTAAAAAATATAAAGTAAAAGCAATTTAAAACCATTAAAAACACTAAAAACGTAGCAAATACTTAATTAAATAAAAAAACTATAAAGAAGAAAAAAACACTTGAAAACTTATTACAAACCTTTAAAATGCCTAGCACCTTTTTTAGCAATACCTAAAGCAGCACTTACAAAGGGAAAAGCAAAATTTAAAGCAGCAAAATCAAAATTAAACACACCTCTTATAAAGAAATCTAGGTTTCACAACTTATTAAGGGAAGGACTTTAAACCTTTAACCCTTGCATTGCGTCATTAGCATGTAAAATGCTTACAAAGGCTTCTTTTTGCAACAACGCATCCATTTTTACCCTTGCCAAAGCTAGTGTTCGCTTCTTTAAAAATTTTCGTTGTTTATATAGCCTGTTTACTTTTGTTGCCAAAACCGCTAGCTTAACACAAGCTTTCTCTTCTTCTTGCTTTAGCTTTTAGTCTTTATATAATAAACAGCTCACTACCCAAAGATAAATATAAAAAACCATAAAGGAAAAAGAAAAAAAAAGGAATGTATAACTAAACATTAAGATGCTTATCCCATTATATTTTGTGAAACAACGCATGCATTCCTTACATCTTTAAGTTTAGGATTTTGGATCATTTAGCTATACACACTTAATGCCTTAATTGCAACATGCAAAACACGGCATAACCTTAACTTTTAACTAATTAAAAGCGCGCAAAAGATTAACTTAACGCAAAAAGGACTAAGAAAAACAAATAAATATAGCAAAGGATAAATAAAGAAAAAGAAAAGCTAAAAAAACTTTAGCTTAAAAGGAAGGATATTATGTTACAAATAATGCAAGGTTTAGTTATGTAAGGACTTACATGATTAAAGGTAATCTTAAAGCTGTTTAAGATTGCTTTAAGATTGCTTAAAAAGCAACCTAAAATCGCTTTAAGATTAATTCAAAAGCACTTATGGGTTACTTACAAATTAACAAGACCACTGGTTAAATAGCATTATCCATATAAGTATATAATAAGGTAGCCAAAACGTTGTTCATTAAATTAAAGAAGGAGAGGATAACGGTTAATCCCAAGCATGGTTCTTTAGCTACCACGCCTTATTAACCACAACTTGTGATTATTTACAACTTGCCCCTTTGTTGTTTTAAGCAAGCACCACCTTACCTTATTTTTGCAGTTAGGTTATAACACGAGAAAAGAAAGAACAAGTTTAACAGTTTACTATTTAAGCATTATTACTATATAACCCCTTACGTTTAAAGGATAGCAGCTTAAAAAACAAGAAGGACAAGTTTACCTTTAAGTTTAGTGTATAACTTATTGCAAGAATTAAAAAAGATATAACTAAAGAAAATTGCCTTTTTCCCTTAATAATAACAAGTGTACAGCAAGACAACAAAAAGGCAATATAAAACAAGTATAAGCAAGAGCTTAACAAACCCAACTTACTTATAACTCTTAAAACAAATAAAAATGCACCTAATTTCAAAT
This sequence comes from Barbatosphaeria neglecta, assembly GCA_022813145.1. NCBI lineage: Eukaryota > Fungi > Ascomycota > Sordariomycetes > Barbatosphaeriales > Barbatosphaeriaceae > Barbatosphaeria > Barbatosphaeria neglecta. The sequence goes on from JAKLNC010000042.1 coordinate 87,989, forward strand.
AGCTATACCAACTATACCCATTAAGTAAAAATAAACCTAACAACTTAAGGTTTGCAAGCGTAAAAACTAAAAAAAGTTAAGAGTCTCTCTAATTGCTTCTCATGAAAAGGAATTACAAACTATGCCTTCTTAAAACCCTAAAACATAAGCATATCGCTTAAATTCATTGCCTTAAAAATAATTGTAAACCTTATATACAACTTAAGGCTATTTACAACTTTTGGCTTTAAAGGAAACTTACGTTCCTTATATAACAACCTTTATATATTAAAGAATTTATTAGCTAGCAGCGCACTCGAAAGTACGTTAAAAACACAAAGCATGCAACAACCTTTGCCTTTAAAAGCATTAACAACTATGCTTTATGCGTAGAAATGTATAATAACTTGCTTAAGGCTTAAAACCAGTTTAACATCGCTAAGGCATTATATAAGGAAAACCGCAACGCGAAAAACGCTACTATTTACCACTTACGCCAAAAACAACAACAGCTTACTTAAATAATTTGCAATTAAGACTACCAGCTAAACTTTTTGGCTAAATAAGGAATTTAAGAACGCAATTACACCCTTTTAACGGCACAATAAGCAGCATGGAAATATCTTAAGAAATTAGTTACAAAGGATTAACACATAGGTTTAAAGGAAAAAGCATTAAAGTTTAGCCTTGCAAAATAATTTATGGAAAATAACAAAACACAAGCTAGCTAGGTAGCTGCATTTCTTATCCGCCATTCCACACCTAAATAAGTTTAAAAGCTTACAAAAAAGGGCATATAATTTGCCTTTTAAGCATACAACATTTACAACACGCCTTTTAAGGAAACAACCTTAAAAAATAGCCATAAATATAACCAAAACACTAAAATGTTTGTTAAAGATACCTTAAAATTAAAAAACGATAAAAGTTGCTTGTAAAGGGACGACATGCAACGCAACAAACCTTGTCCTTGCAAATAATAAAGAAAACAAGAAACTAGCTAGGCTTAAAGGTTTAGCTAAAAGAAAAGTAAATTAATGCCTTAATTAATAACAAAGCTAATTGCAGCTATATTCACCCATATTTAGTTAACAAGCTAAAATTGCCTTAGCAATACAAAGACACGCCTTACTAATTAACAAACTTTAAAAAAAACGACATAACTTACAAAAACAAATGAGTTGTTTGTAAAAGTTCTTATGCTTACCTATAAATATTAAGATATAAAAGCATCCTTACGCTTAATATTACTTTTATATTATAAAGAATAATGCTAAGATAAAACTAGCTATAAAAAAAAACCTTATAATTAATTAAATTACTAGTTAATTGCATTAAGGCAAATGGCACTTAATGCAAAACCTTAATATAAAGCTTTTACTTACAATAGCCATAGCAAAACTATAGCCTACAAAAAGGCAAAACAAAATGCTCTTTTATTGCAAAAATCAGTTAAAAGCTTACAATAAGCTACTACATAAACGAAACAAAGTACAATTTCTCCTTTTAATAAAAAAAACATTAAATACAATTAAAACTAAACAAGTTTTAAACAAGTACTTACAAAAATACCCCTAACTATTTAAAAACAAAGCTAATGTTAGCCTTTTTAAACACTTATAATAAAATCATAAAATACCTTTAAAGTGTTATGGTTTAAAACCATTACATAACAAGAAAAACCCCACACCTATAACAAGAAGGCGGCGATACGTGGCAAAACTCCTAATTAGGATGCTTCAGCGCCTTGCAACAAAGCACAACGCATTTCAACGCAGCATCGGCGCACTTTGTCGCACTACAACAAAGTTCGGCAAAGCATTAACGAAAACACCATACAGTTATAATGTTAACTTAAAATGTCTCTTACAAGACATGTATAAAGAAGGATAAAGGATTTTATTTTAAATAAGTAGTTTTGCAGCGGTTAATCCCAAGCATGGTTCCTTAGCTACTATGCTTTATTAACCATAATTTGTAATTATTTACAACTTGCTTCCTTGTTGTTTTAAGCAAGCATTATTACACCTTGTTTTTATAGTTAGGTTGTAACACATTAACTGCTCTTGTTTAACTAACAAGCTAGTAAGTTACTAAACAATATTTATAACTAGCACTTCCAACTTTTTTAATTAGTATGATAGTAACTTTTATAAATCTAAATCGTTATAAGCTTTAAGCTTTAGCTTTTAGCTTAACCTAATTGAAAGACTTGCTTTTAGCTTTTATTAGCTATAACTTACCGAAATATTTACTAAGGCTTAGTTTTTTACTAGCCTTGCTGCTAGTTAGTGATACGGCAAAGACGGGAGGCATTCATTCACGTGATTGGGCACGTAACATGTAAGGTCACGTGATGAGCGCACGGGCCATTAGGCAGACATCTTTCATAAGGCGATGCTTTAGTTACCTCTTTCTTCTTAAGACTTAGAAATCAACCAACTTCTTCTTCTCGTCTTCTTGCAAGTTCTACCATATCAGTGGTAGCAACAACTTTCCTGGCCAAGAATGGCAATTTTTCTGCTAAGTCCTCTTAGACCAGACGGTCAATACCTCCAGCACCTACACTGGTTGCGCGCTGTTCGCGCAGCTCTAAGGAGCTCAACTTTGTGAAGTTAACCATTAGCGGTCTTGCCGTTTGCAGCCTTTCTTCGTTTTGCCCTTTCGTCGCCATTTTTGCAGTCTTCCCTCCTTCACGGCTGCCTAACACTAGGCAGCAGTTTTCTCTCTTCTCCTTCGTTTTTAACCTTTTTCGTTGTTTTCCATGGTTTTCTCTATTTCGTCGCTGCTTAACATTAGGCAGTCGTTTTCTCTCCTTTTCTTTCTTTTGTCGTTTTTCCTAAAGCTACGCGGTTATCCTCTTTTTTTCCTTCTCCTTTTCTCTCTCTCTATTCGCTTTAGCTCAAATAATTCCGTCTAACACACCGCCATCTGGGCTAGATAACGCCACCCCAACAGCATCTTCCTAACCAACCGACAAACCAAACCCAACATGTATGCTTAACAATATCTGCCACAAGGCAATTTGAGTTGCGGCGTTTTTGAAAGCATTTCCCTAACAAGCAAGGAAACTTAACGCCAACATTACTTTTACAGTTTACAATTTCATTAACTGCTTACTTGCAAAGCTCAAAAAAGTCCCCACTACGAAGACGACAAAGACAACACGCCAAGCTTAGTTCATTAAACCACAAGCCTATGACAAGACTTGGGTTATGGATAACCCAGCTTTTGCGCGCACCATCGACTGGGTATATTCAAACCTGCTGGTATACCGGGGCGATTCCTTAAGTTTTAGCACCACAAGCGCCTTGCTGCCAACAACCATTCAACGCGCCACTTAAAGTCACCATGAAACCCCTTTGCTGACAGAAGCGGATTCTCGACCGTCACAAACAATAGACCTACTGAAAATTGCGCACACGCGTTATTGATTTGTCTTAGCAATCGGCAACAACCTGTTAGAATCGGTGTTTAACAAAACGGCATGGCGTAACCCACTATTAGCCGTTCCTTCCTTGTCGCCTTAGGCATCATCTCTTCGCAATTTGTCCTTTAACTCCTCTTATTTGCCCTAATTCTCTCTTAACTTGCTTACTCTTAACCGATCGTACTTACCCCCAGGATCCTTTCCTTAGTCCATTAGTCTTAAACCAAGCAACAACCTTTAAGACACATTGCAAGACAAATTAGCACGTCTTTAAGCTAAAAAAGCAAAGCGACAGCAAATCCTTGGTGCTCCACGTGCTGTTCGTCATGGTTATCCCAATCCAAATTCCAACCATCTTAACGCAACTTTGCTTAACTAACTAACAGGCCAGCAACTAACGTTTATAGCGCTTTTAAACGATTTTCCCTTGCTGTTACCTAGTCCTTTACCAAAATTATCCCTCTCCTTCTCAACTTCTTAACATCCCCAGCCACTTGCGCCAGTTTTTAACCATCCTACACCTAAGAAACCAAGGAATGTTGGCTTAATAAAAGGTAAAGGCAGCGCAAGCTGCAATAGCGCGCTTGCCAACAACACAACCCGCATTACGGTAACTGTTACGTAGGTGCTAAACGCATACTTTAAGCATTAAGGAGCACCAATTGTAAACGCTGTGGCCAACTTTCATAAGCCCATTCGCAATGCTCTTAAAGCTATGCAAAGCCGTGATTCTATGCATGGCTAGCGCTTGCAAGACATCGGATATTTTTACCTAAGACTTAACACTAATAATAAGTTAATATACATTGGCAAAAACTTGTATTGAACCAACATTAACCTTTTTATTAATAGCATATGCAATAATAACCAATTAGCCGCGCACAAATGCATCATTAACGCGAGACTAAGATCCTTACTTAAGGAACCCGCCTAAGAGTGGTTCATTGGTTAACTTATACAAGAAGCTTATAACTTCATGCGCACTAACACCCTTTATTGGTACGCCACTCTTTAAAGCTAGTTCCACATGCCAGCCACAATCGCTACCACCAAGCTACGTAACACTTAGTACACCCTAAACGATGTTTGCAATGGTGTAACTTTCTGCAATTACGCCATAAGGGTTATGCGCTATGCCAAAGTGGCAGGCATTACAAGCAATTTCGCCCTTCTTAACTAGGTGTACAACTCTATCAACTTATAGTTCCGTTAACTAATCACAAAACTGTACAAAGGAGCTAACCTCAAGGAATATTTCAAGTTTATTAAGGCACATTTGCGCAGTTATAAAAAGACATTAGTCCTTGTTGCCAGGATTAATAAGCGCCTTTACATTCGTGAAAACCACTAACTTCTTAACATTGTTTTACTTCTAAGGCTTAATAACCCCTGGCTTTTAACCATTAACGCCAATGTTGCAAAAGACACCCAAAATCACGCTACCAACAACAACGTAAGCAACGTAAATTAAAGTATACGTAACAATCATAGTTGTGGCTAAGGCAACCACAACCTTGGCAATGGCTATAATGGTAAACGAGGGAATTTTCGCGAAAGATTTTGGGGAGGATTCCATGGTGGTTTTCGAAGCAGCTTTTGAAGCAGCTTTAAAAGAGGTTTCCGCGGTTAAAGTTTTCAACCAACCTTTTGCGGCGGCCATCCTTTCAGACGCCACTAGCAACGATAAGCCCAACCAAACGCCTAAAGAGTTGCTTACATGGCTAAAGACACTTGGATTGCGGATAACAAGAACAATTTTGCAAATTACTAAGCGCAATTAAAAGCTAATGGATACTTTGTTGTTAAAAAATACTTGGATAGTAACGAGAAGGAAACATTTAATAACAATAATATGTATTATAGCTTAGCCATGGCTAGCATAGCTTACAATACTAATTTTGCTTACTTTCTAGCTTTCAAAACTATTGTAACCCTAGCATTAAAAGTGGCGCTTGTAAACAAACATAAAGCCATTAGTTTGGCTGCATATTTTATCAATGCAAATAACACCAACCTAATTATAACGTGGACGTGTTACACTTGCCATAATGTATTTCACACTTAACAAGATATTACGTCTCACCTTTTAACTACCAAGTGTAGCTTGTCACTTACTTAGCTAAAGAAACACAAACTCCTAACATACTACACAGTTGTTAAATATTGCCTACTAAAGCCACAACAATTTCATTACATAGTAAATTTCGTTAAAAGAAACCTCGATTAGTGCATTTAGCCACAATTAAAGCTTATTAACAAAGTTGCATCAAAACACACCTATTTTCGCATTCGCGTTTAACCCACAAAAAACGATTTTAACTATAAGATTTATGTAAACACGAGTTACTCCTCCTCCCTTATTAGCGAAAACTGGCTAGCTAACAACGCTCTTAATGCTTAACTAACCGAAATTAAACCTCGTGGCATAAATGGCGTAAACCACAACTTTTTAGTCTCTTAAAAAGCTACTTTCACATTTTGCTTACCAATGAATAATAAAGCTAATAAAGTTTGCAGTCGACATTAAATTACTGCAGCTATTATTAAAACCCTTAGCCTTGGCGTGTTGCTAGGCTTGGACTAGCTTAACGCAAATGGCGTTACCATAAGTTATCTAAACAAGACCATTAGTTTGCAATTTTGCCATAATTTAACTATACCATTTACCATCCTTAAAAGAATGCAGCTTATTTAAAGACATATACGTGCCTAACAAATAACAATAATTCTTGCTAAAACCACAATGCTTGTCTAGGTTAACTACACTAACCTCTTCATCCATAACACTTTTAGTTAAAAGCGCGTTTATTTCAACTATTCTTTTCTTACAAACGGTGTTAATACACAAATTAACGCCAACAGCCCCAAAATTATGTTTATTACCAATTTAACAAATGCATTACTTAAAATTGCTTGCTCCTAACATTTTAAGACTATTGTTAACATAAATGGTAAAGAAACCAAAAAGATTTTATGGCTTATGGCAACTGCCACTTGTCTTGCATTAAGCATTAGCTTTACTAACAAATTTAATGCAAACAACTTCAAGTGCCCAACAAATTCCGCGTTTGCAACATAGTTATGCAACAAGCTAACTGCTAATACAAATGACAACAACTGCCATAAAGTGGCTTAACAAAACGCAAATGCATACGCTAAGCACGGCATATCTAAACCCACTAACGTCCCAAAAATCAAAACAAACGCAGGTATTTACATTTGCGCCTCTAACCCAAAACTAGCACAAAAATTCAAATGCATTATTAATAAATACCCTTAGGTATGGAAAAACAAAAATGTTAGCGTTGCTAAGGTAAATGCCTAGAAAGATGGTTTTTAAATTAACCTTATAAACAGCTAGCAAAACTAAAAGATTGCATTGTATGCATATGGCCTTAGTAATAACGATTATAATTGTTTTAACAAAACATTTGATAAACTATACGTAAAAAACAAATTTACATAAATGCTTAAGCCTACTTTATTTGCCTCGCCCGTTTTTATGGTTTAGCAAACGTTAAAAAACGGCAAACGCAAGGGACGCGTTATGGTTAACCTTTAAGCATTAAACAAGGTGTTTGTTCCTAACGTTTATCCATTGCCATCCTAAGCCGATATTATGCAACAAGTGCAAGGAAAGCAGTACCTTATAATCCTTAATGCTTCATTTTTCTTTTATTAATTGCTTATCTATTCCCTGCATTGCAACAAAATGATAGTTATCAGCTCACGCAATCTTAAAATAAGCAAGGTTACACTTATAAAATTCCAAAACTCCTCCACGTATGCCTAGAAATTTATGAACAAGTTGCTAAAGCCATACCTTTTTACGCGCGCATACATTGACAACATTATCATTTTTTCAAAAATAGCAAACAACTATTAACGGCATTTGGAGCAAGTCTTAGTGGCATTTGCAAAAGTTAACCTTGCAATATTGCCTTGCAAGTTATTTTGCAGATACTAATCAATTTGTCTCTTTAGCTTTAAAGTTAATAGTTTTAGCTTGGCTACAACTTTAAACCAAGTTAAGGCAATCTAAAAACTCCGAATGCCAACTACACTAGGAGATTTAGAAAACTACATTGGGATAACTAATTTTTTGCAAAATTTTATCCTATAGTATTAGCTAAAAGTCGCGCCTTTAAAAGAACGGAAGAAAAGCATAAACAAGGCTGCGAAAAAAACAAGGTTCATCTTAGCTAAGGCGAAAAGAGTAAGAAAGCGCTACACTAGTAAAGCAAAATTTAAACCTATAAACCTTAAGTGCAAGGCTTTTAATATCCTTTAGTAACAGCTAACAAAGCCTTAATATTTTACTTACATTAACTCATTACAACCACTTTTTATTAAAACAAACGCTAGCTAAAACAGCTTTAACGCAATGGTGTTTTACATCGCTAGAGACAAATGAGATGGCAAAAACGTTCTAGTTAATTTTATTTAACTTGCAATATACCTAAGCCAACACTTAACGGCATCTAAAAAGAGATTTTAGGCTACAAAAATGAAAGTGGCATGCCTTATTTAGGTATGTTAAAAGTTTTATACTAGCATCTAGTTAGCTTAAACGCCAGTTATGGTTTTTACCAATTACTAGGCTATAGCTAGCATTGCATAGCAAACATTAATGAAAATACAAAACCTTAAGAAACTTAACCCACAAATGATACTTGCATTAATGTATTTGTCTTAATACTAGCTAAATATTTACCATATTGCTAGGCATCTAAATCTTATCCCTAACATGTTATTAAAACTACCTACAACTAAGCTAAACGTAGCATTAAGTTTTGCAAACAAGCTAAATAACATTTAGCACAACTAAGCTTATAGCGCAAATGCTGTTTTAACCATAATAATTAACAATAACTTTAAGACTTAAATCCAAGAAGGCTACACGAAAACTCCTAAATATTAGCGGATTATAAAACAACTTAACATGTTTAATGCAAGGGTTTATGATGCTATAAAAGCCTAAAAGACACCTTCAACTTGGAAAATCCCCTTCCAAGTCTAAAATGGCCTTTTGTATCACACACCTCACTATGGTACTCGCCACTTGTGTGTCCTTAACGTGTGCGTTAAAGACGTTTTAGCCCTTGTTTATAATGCTAAATTTTATTTCAAAGTTAAATAAATGCTCTGAAATCTCTAAAAACTTAGTTTTTTTAGCATTATGAAAAAGACTGTAAACTATGTTTGTTATTGCCCCACTTGCAACAAAAACTCAACAAACCAATAAAAGGAGCTTGGCGAACTACAGCTTATACCAATAACTCCTTATCCAGGCTATACAATTTACATGGATTTTATCATTAGTTTGCCAACAGTTAACTTACTAATTTAGAGGATACTAACCAACGGGTTTAACTTACTCCTTACAGTTTCAGACAAGTTCACCAAACATACAATCCTTATTCTAGGACGCAATGATTTTGAAGCTTCGCAGTGAGCTATGCTGCTAGCAACCTTCTTGCAACTTTGCAATTGGGGCCTCTTGCGACAAATCATCTCTAACTGCAACAAGAAGTTTACCTCTAACTTTTAGCAAGCTCTTTTCAACTTGTTTAACACCAAATTGCTGTTCTTAACTGCATATCATTCCTAAACTAATGGCTTGGCCAAACGTAAGAACTAAACAGTCAAAATAGCCTTGCGATACTATATGGCTATAAGCCTTATTCCTTAGACAAACTTCCTTCTTAGCTTGCAACATTGCCTTAACAACACATACGCTTACTTCATTAAGTGTACTCCAAACGAGCTTATAATAAGTTTTAAGCCTAAAAGAGTTGTAGATTTATTAACACAAGACATGGCACTAATAACACAGTTTACTAACATACAATCTTTATACTAATTAAAAGCGTAAAACTTAATCGACTTTGCAGCAACTTAGGCAAAAGAGAGATATAATAAGCGTTATAAAGCCTATACATTCGAAATTAGCAATTTGGTTTACCTACAACTGCATCACAGCTACAACCTTCTAGGTAAACCACATTGTAAATGGTTACAATAACAAATAGGCCCATTCCAAATTATTAACAAGATTGGCGATTTTGCATTTAAACTCGATTTCTCGCCAACCTAGAAAATTCATCTAATAATTAACATAGCCCAGCTTTTTCTTGCGCTAAATCCAACTAAGGACCCTTATGGCCATACCTAACCACCACCTGCTTAAGTTCTTATTAATAACAATAACAAACGCCAAACAAAAGAGTTCTAAATCAAAACACTCCAAGCCTAACAAATTAACTAAAAAAGGCCTTACCTTAAATACTTGGTGCATTAAATAAGATATTAAAACCAGTGGAACTAATGGTTACCCCAATGGCAATTAATCTAAAACACAGCTAAACTAGTTACTACATACAAACAAAACCACCTATTGCAAGTTTAGGATTGCAACCCACCGCAACAATTAAAAGCGCAAGAGAAACTTACGGCAGCGTAAGCATTTAACATTTTAGCTAAAGAGATTAGATAACCTTTGCTTGGTCTTACGCCCAAATTAGTCCTTAAAGTGGTTTTTAACCCCATTTATCTAAACCTTAAAAACGCCTAAGATTTCCTTTAAAACTTTTGGCTTTAAGGCAACCTTACAGCAATCTAAGATACCTTTAAACCTGCTGGAAAACATAGCAAGCTCCCACCTTAAGGCAACCCAAATTTTGTACAACATTAAACTTACCTTTTTTATCCTCTAGCTTCCATAGCTATTTTTTTCTATCTTCCTTTCCATATCCACACCAACCACTTGCATTTTATTATACCAGCATCATTTTAAGCCACTAGTTAGTTATATAATTATGCCATCATTAGCAATTCTTGCAATTAATGCTATAAACATTTCCTTACCTCCCTCGCCACTAGCATTGTTACTATCGCCGCCGTTGCCCCCGCTGTGTGCGTCGCCAATCCTAACTAACGCTAAACAGCCTTATTTAAAGCAAGCTAAAGTTAAAACAATAATGCTTGCAAATGCTAAATTTCTTATGTAATGGGAGTTTACTATTAACAAAATTAATGGCATAACTAACCTCGCCTCATCTTACCAAAGGGCAATTTAAAAGCACATTTACAACGTCATTAAGTGGCTTACAAGGCTATGCAAGTTTAAGCTTTACTAATAGCTATATAACTATGCATATAAGGATTATAAGAAGAAAACTGCATTCAAACTTCTTAATGCACACTACTTATGCCTTCTTTTCGCCCTTTTCCTAATGGCTAAGGGCTTTTACCCAGAAATTATGCACCTTTTTAATAAGGCTAACCAGGCTAATCTACACAAGCAATTCTATGTGCTTTAAGGCCCATAAGCCATATTAACAATGGCCACGCATTATAACCTTATAACAAACAACACTATCTTAACTAATAAAACACCCAAGAAGCATGCCAACCAACCTAACAAGCACAACGCCACCAACATTGCCACTGCCACTAATAGTTTTGCTAAACCTATTAATGCGTTTAACGACGTTAAAAGATAGATTGGACAAAAGATGGCGGAATTTTAGGTTGCCAACGCGTACATGCGACGATTTCTCATCCACCACATGAGAAACTACCTTTTGGACAACTAGTTTAACTGAAAAACAGGCGAGGAATGACGGATATTGATAAGGACGTTAAATTTTGCGTGGGGAGCACTGATATGGCAAGGACGGGAGGCATTTATTCACGTGATTGGGCACGTAACATGTAAGGTCACGTGATGGGCGCACGGGCCATTAGGCAGACATCTTTCATAAGGCGATGCTTTAGTTACCTCTTTCTTCTTGAGACTTAAAAATTAACCAACTTCTTTTTCTCGTCTTTTTGCAAGTTCTACCATATCAGTTAGTTTAACGTTAAACTTAATAAGGAGGTTTTTAAGCTTCTTATTCCTAAGGAATATAATGAAAACCCTTAACTACTAATCTTATTTTTAAATAAACTTCGCGTTTACCTTAAAGAAGCCAAAATTACAAGTAAGGTGGCAGTTCTAATTGCAAGATTTTAATTAACGAGGAAAGCAAAGGAATGGTATAACTCGCTACTAAAAGAACACTTAAAGGAGGTGGAAACCACCAAAACTGCAAAATTGTTCCAAGACATTTAAGGGTTTTAAAGGCATTTTATAGCAATTTTTAGATTTATAAACGTAGGACAATAGGCAAAGGCTAGCCTTAAGCACTTTAAGCAAAAGACGTTTGCTGCTAATTACGCCTTTAAGTTTTAACAACTGGCTGTTTAGCTAAATTTTAATAATAATAACGCCTTAATGGCTTGGTTTTACCAAGGTTTAAAAAAAATAGTTAAGGATTAATTATATGAAAAAAACCAACCCAAAAGATTCTTAAATTATGTTAATATAGCTATACGTATTAATTAGCGCTTATAAGAATAATAGCAAGAGAAAAAGGGAAAAACACTAGAAATAAGTACTTGCCAGGATTGAAGAAACTAAGCTTAGCGCCCCAAACCCCCAACACAACCTTATTAATTAACGGCGCATAAAACGCACTTTAAGCCTATAAAGCTAAGCATAGCTTTTACGCGACAAAACAATGGGAAATTTACTAAGAAATGCTTTAATTATAACAAGATAAGTTATTAAGCTTGCAACTACTAACAGCCTTAATAGCAGCATACCCCTTTTAACAAGAAAACGCACCCAATACCCAAGAATTAACGCCTTTAAACTGCACAAGCCATTAAACCTACTAAGCAACTTAGCATAATGGAAATGCATTACAAATAAAACTCCTTAAAATAACCCTAACCAAAGATAACGAAAACTTACCATTTACGCACTTTCCCAAAACGGTTATGGCAAATGCAATTTTGCAACAACTATAAAGCATAAGAACAATGAGAGAAAAAGAAGCAAGCCTAACAGTTTATCATTTAAGCACCTTTACCATACAACCCCTTACGTCTAAAAGACAATAGCTTAAAGGACAAAAAAAACGAGTCCACCCTTAAGTTTAATGTGTGGCTTATTGCAAGAATTAAAAAAGATGTAACTAAAAACAATTGTCCTTTTCCTTTAATAATAACAAATGTGCAAAGGGATAGCAAAAAGGCAATGTAAGATAAATATAAACGAGGATTTAAGGGATTTAACTTACTCATAACCCTTAAAACGAAAAAAAATGCGCTTAACTTTAAATGGCTATACCAATTATACCTACTAAACAAAAATAAACCCAGCAGCCTAAGGTTTACAAAGGTAAGCACATCCTTCTTCCGTTTTATTTTTCTGCTCCTTGCAAGGAGCATTCTAATTGGCAAAAGGCCAAAATCCTAGCTTGGAATACCAGGAGCCAACAAACACCACACTCCTTCAGCACGATAACACCCCCCTTCCTTCAACCCTAATCCCCCTCACCTCACTACGCACCACACGTGCAAACACCGGCGCGATGTCCTTAATAGAAGGACCCTTGGCCAACATAGCCACCACGAACACAGCAAAAAGGCTCTTTCCACTAAAGGCATTAAGTGTACAACCCAAGACCACAGGCAATGTGCTTAAAGTAATAAACCCCCCAACAAGGCAGCTTGTGGCAACGCTAGACAAGTTAAAATCCCCCAAGTTAGCTGCTTTTACTAACGTGAAAAAGGCTATTAAAAACATGCAAGAAGTGGTTAATGCCAAAACACAACGCACCAAAATCCTCATGGATGTGGCTTAATTTATAAACAGCACCTTAGCGAAGCACAAAAATGGCTTAGAGGCTAAATAAGCAAAGTTTTTAGCCAATAAATAGGCTTAGTTAGCATGCTTTATTGCTTTTAGCAAAGGCGCCACTAAATTAGCGTTAGAAAGCTTTGCACTAAACTTTTAGCAAAAGGAGTTTAAGGCGCGCATTATCTTAACGTTGTCGCCATTTAGCTTTGCGAGCTAAATGGCTGTGGCCTTTAGCTAAAAATTAAAGAGGATTGCAAAAACCTCCAAAAATGTCGCTTTCCCTTTAGCAAAGAAACCGCAGACGGTGGCCTAACTAGTAACAATGTAAGCAACATAAGCTAATGTAGCTTTAAGCAAGGTTTTTACCACTTTTAAAACTAACTAAAAGTGGCAAGTAATAAGCCTTAAGAAACATAGTTACATGCAAATAAACAACAAGCTATACATGGAGATAAATAACAACTATTGCTAATGCAAAATAACAACAAATGGCTTTCGCCTTACAATTTGTTAAAAGATTAAAAAGCCATTTTTAGCCATTAAAACGGCCTTCTTAGCACGAAAAAGCTTTAGCTTATAGCTAGCTAATAAAGATGTTAAAAACAAAATTATTGTTATTGCAAAGTAATAAAAGCAACATGGCGCCACCTTTAACCTCTTCGCAACCTAGACTAAGTTTATGGTTTTAAATGTTCTTGTAACAGTTAAGATGGCTGCAAAACCCTTAGAAACAGCAACCATTATGGCTAAGAAGGTGCAACGCATGGCGCGTTGCAAGCTAGTAGCTATTAAAATAAGGGAATATAAGGAGGGCTAGCCTATTTAAGACTAGTTTGTTTCTTTTAAAACTGCGGTTGCGAGAGGCTAAAGGCTGTTTAGCAGTTGCTTAGCCAAGAAAATTAAGAAGAAGTTTATTACTAACTAATGCACAAGGTGTTAGGACTTTTACTCCTTGTACGAGTGCAAATGGAAAGAACGATGTGGGAACTGCTTAGCTTTAGTGTATCCCTTACTTGCGCTTAGGTAGCTATGCTGCTTTAACTTAGCATGATGCACTAATTGCTATGGCTTGCACAAAGCTAATATAACTACTTATTTAATGCGCCTTATATAAAAGGATAAATAATAAACTTTCTTTATTAAGGACTAAAAAAGAATTATTTGGCAGCAAGGCAAAAAGCTATATAAGTAAGCCTACTCTTAGCCCATAATCTCCTTAAACTAAATGGTTGCAGTGCTCGCCCTAGCACTAAAATTGGCACTAGTTTTAGCGTTAGCATTAAACCTATTAGCAATGGCTAAAAGTACCACGCCACTTACGCTTACGCTTAAGGGCATAAGTGCACTTAACTATATCCTTTTAAGAGGTTAGTTAAGCACTCGCTTAGAAGCGGCAAGGCGCTTTACTTTAGCCTTCCTTATAAGCTTTAGCAAGCTTATAGCAAATGCTATAAACTAAACTAACACCTTAACAGTATGCTTTCTTATTAACAAGGTGGTAGCAACATGCTAATTTAAGGCATAACAAGCTAAGGCTTATTTATGCTTCTTAAACCACTTAAATGTAAAGAAATACCAACAACAATTGCAAGAAGATAAGGCTAAAGCTTAGAAAGTTACCCTCTTAAAGTTTAAATACTTTATAAACAACCTTTCCAAACTGCCTAAATGCCTTAAGTAAGCATAAAGATAAGCTAAGCATAGCGCAAAACTACTAAAAGCAAGGGCACTTTTAAGTTTCGCATCTTTTAGGCTAACGTGCAAAAAAAGCTAAGTGCACACAACATGGCCTTGCACCTAGCTTAAAAAGGAAAATATAATGCCATTATGCTTTAGAAATCCTAAGCATACCAAAGAAATAGCAAACAATTAACAAAAAGCCACTAAGGTTTCACACACTACACCTTAGTTAAAAACTAAACCACTTTCCCATGCATATTAACATATGTATGCAAGGGAGCGGAATAAATAGCATAGCAATACCTAGGTAACCTATACCGCAACCTCCTTGTGGTGCGGCTTGGAAATCTAACTCTTGTTAATGTTTACTAAAATGCTTAAGGCAAGAACAAAGTTTTAAATGCCTTAAAGGCATGGAACTCCCAAGGTAAGGTGGTGGTTGTAGGCAACTTTAACGCTAGACACACCACCTAGCACCTGGAATGGGAAACCCTAAAAAAATAACGGGTGGTGGCGTAAGTGAAGGCTAAAGGCTTTGCCCTTGCTAACCGCACTATAGCCACTTACCTTAACGAGAACATTATCAACTTAGCCTTTACCAATGCAGTTAAGGCGAAGGCATATGTAAATTATAACAACTATATAAGGTTAAACCATAAAACTTTTATGGTTACCATTAGGCGAAACGCTTTGCCTTCCTTACCTTTAAAATGCCTTTACCTTTTTGTAAAAGATAAAGGCGCTTTTACGCAAGCAGTAAAGAAAGGCTTACCCTTGCTTTCCTTTTAAGTGCTAAATGCTAAAAGCTTAAATGTATAAGCAAGCTAGGTGGTAAAACTCCTAAATTAGGCACTGAGCAGCATGGGCAAGAAAACCCATAATGTGGGTAAGCCCGCGTTATAATAAACGCCAAAGTGCGTTAAAGCTAAAAAAAACCTTTAAGATAACTCGTTAAATAATAATTGCTAAGCATTTAAACGGATAACGCGTAAAGCAAAAAGAAGCTACTAGGAAACCTAAATCTTTAAGGCAAAAAAGAATTGCAACTTATTTTAGATTATGAGCTGGCATAAGATGTTAAACACCTTTGTAGCTCTTTCCTTTTAGGCAAGGAACCACTTGGTAACTAACCTTTTAAAGAAGCTAGCAACCTTACGCACTAATGTGCTAAAGCATTTCACTAATAACATAGACGCTTTTAACCTATAAGCCTTCTTAGCCTTTTAGGGCTAAGTTTCTTAGGATAATAAGGTTAAACTAGCTAAGGCAGCTAAGGCTTGCATAAGCTTGGGTAACATAGCATTAAGATGGGATGGAGTTATCGTTCGCCTCCTTAAGTTGGCGTGGCTAGCTATTAAAGAAAACATCTAATAACTATACAAAACTTGCTTATGCCTTAGCTACCACTTACTTTCCTTTTAAGAAGTGGTAGTGGTTATGTTGCATAAGCTAAGCAAAAACAATTACACCTTATGCCAATTATGGCGCTTAATTGCCTTGCTTTCTTGTGTAGGAAAAGGGCTAAAGCGCTTAATTGCACAACGCATAGCTTACCTAGCTATTATAAAATAGCTACTAAGTTTTAAGCAAGCTAAAGCCTTTCTTAAGCGCTTTGCCAAAAACTTAGTAGCATGCCTAATGCATAACGTGGAGACTGCTTGGTTAAAGAAGCAAGTGGCGTTGCTCCTTATGTTAAATGTGTAAAGCGCTTTTAACGCCATCCTTTGCAACAAGATGGTGCTTAGGCTACAAGAACAAGGATGGCCCTAAAGGCTTTGCTTTTAGGTTTATGCCTTTATGTTTAGCAAGATAGCATTGGTTTAGTTAAAAGGCAACTCCTTGCTAGCAAGGCTTATTGCAATAAGCTTGCTGCAAGGGTTGCCCATTTTACTAGTTTTTTTTGCCTTTTTCCTTAGTTTATTACTAAAGGACAAGCTAGGACGCTTTGGCTATGCTAATAATGTAGCCATTTTGGTAACAGGTTGCACTAAAAAAGAAACTTCCCGCAAGCTTAAAACTAAGGTAGTAGATGCTTAGGCTTAAGGCTAAGATAACAAGCTTACTTTCAACCTTGTTAAATGCAACCTAGTTCACTTTAGCTAAGGGAGATTGCAATAACTACTTATTTAAGTAACGAAAGCAATAATAGCTCCTAGTAGCATAGTTAAATGGCTGGGGTTTCACCTTAACAATAAACTATCTTTTAAGGTTTATGTGGAAAAATGAAAGGCAAAGGCACTTAAGGTTACCTAATACCTGCAAGGCCTTAGCAAAATCATTAAGGGCCTCTTTATTCATTTAGCTACGTTAGCAGCTTTAGCTTGCGTTATATTCATTGCTTGCTATAAAGTAAAGGTATAGTACTTAGGCATAGAACGCCTTAATTTCACGAAAACCCATGCCATTAGCACAAAGGTAGGATGCTAAATGGCGGTGGCAAACAAGGCTTTTAAGGCAGCATGCCACGTGGCTTTGCTAGCCTAGTAAACCACGCTAGTCCTTGCCTTTTACAAAAAAGCAGGCATACTACCAGCGGCAGTCTTCTTTAAAAAGGCTTAAATCTAAGCAAGCATACAATACCACTAACTAAACCTAAGCCACCTTATAATGGCCTAACTAAAGCCTTTCTTAGCTCTTAAAGGCTAAGAATGCTTTAAGAAGGCTAAGCTTATGTGGCTAAAAAACATAGCCTAGCTTATGGCCCTATGCTTATAGCCATAACTAGTACAAATCACCATAAAACACTTGCAAGTAGCTTTAGTAATTGCAAGAAAAAAACATAACAAAGCGTTTTACTTAAGCGCCTTAGTAAGCTTCTTTGCACATAACCTTATTATTTACAGCAACAAATTAAAACGAGACATTAAGTACCCTAATAGGGGTTGCAACAAGGGCGTAGGCTAAAGATTTGCCACCTACATTGCCAGCCAGCAGGTTTTTGCAGCTTATGGCGTGCTACATAGCGCCGAGGTTTTTAACGCAAAGGCCATAAGGGCAACGCAAGCCTTAGGTTAAGCTAAACAATAGCTTTTAATGCTTAGGCTGCACGCCACTTACTTTTGCTTAAACAACACAGCAATACTTTACAAGCTTGCTAAAAGGCTATTAAACTGCTTATAAAAATGCTTTTGCTTTTTTAGCCGCATGGCGCGAGAAGCAGGTAAGCCCTTCCACTTACACTAAAGCCTAAGCTACATGGGTATTAAAGGCAACAAAGCAGCAAACCACAAGGCTAGCAAAAGGGCTAGGCTACCCCTTCTAAACCTCTTAAAGACACTTATTATGGCGCGCTTTTAAGCGCGCTAAGTGGCTAAACAAAACTTTAGCAATTAGTAAAAGGCGCATAAGCCCCACAATTACTAAAGGCTAAAAATAACAATTCCTTATAAGGAGCAATTAAAAAAGCTTACGCTTTTGCGCTCGCTCCTTTACCACCTCCTTACCAAGTGATTAAAACATAGCAACTTTATCCTTTACTACATACAGTTTGAACATAAGGACTACTAACCATGCTGCAAGTGCAGCTAAGAAAAGTAAAGGCGCCACATTAAGTAGTGCCCTAAAGCCCTAGCTAAAGCCTTGCAAGCCACTAAGAGAAACCTTTAGTAAACATAATATCCACTTAAAACCAGCTAAGAGGCTTAAGCTAAGTTTGTTTAAGAAACTAAGGCATATAACCCCCTCCCACTAAACTAGAACGACTATAAAAGCCATAACACAAGAAGGACGCTATGCCCCTCCTTTACGTTAAAACTTAACGTAAAAAAGAGCATATGCCTTGCGGACAATTAACTGGCCACTTTGCACAACTAACAAGAATTGGCAAGCAAAAGCGCTTAGCTTGCTAAGCTAGCGAACCAAAACCATAAAATGCTTAAAGTAAAGCGTAAAACCGGCGAATGTGTGGGCTAAAAGCACCTTGCTACTTTTCTCCTTTGTAACAATGGCGGCATGTTAGGAAGAAGGCTTGTTTGGGGTTTGTCTTTTCCTTATTTTCCTTAGCCTTCCTCTTGCTTTGCCCGTCTTAGCCTCTACCAGGAGGGACTAACCCTAGATAGCTTGCTAGATAGGATGCGTAGTGGGGCTTGGCTAAACTTCCTTCCATATGAGGAGCGGCGGGGTCTGTGCGCACGGGACGTTAATAATACTACTACTACTACTACTACTACTACAAAGGTAAGCACCAAAAAGAGTTAAAAGTTCCCTTTATTACTTTTTATAAAAGAAGATTACAAACTTTGCTTTTCTAAAACCTTAAGGCATAAGCATGTTGCTTAAATTCACTACCTTAGGGATAACTATAAACCTTATATGCAACTTAAAGCCATTTACAACTTTTAGCCTTAAAAAGAACTTACGTTTCTTATTTAACAACCCTTATATGCCAAGAAATTCATTAGCTAGCAACGTACTTAAAGTACGTTAAAAACACAAAGCATATAATAACTTTTACCTTTAGAAACATTAATAACTATGCCTTATGCATAAAAATATATAATAACTTGCTTAAAGCTTAAAACTAGCTTAACGTTGCTAAAGCATTATACAAAGAAAACCGCAACGCAAAAAATGCTACCATTTAGCATTTATGCCAAAAAAAACAACAGCTTACTTAGATAATTTGCAATTAAAACCACTAGCTAAACTTTTTAGCTAAGTGAGGAATTTAAGGATATAACTACACCCCCTTAACGGCACAATGGGCGGCATGGAAGTGTTTTGAAAATTTGGTTATAAAAAACCAGCATATAAGTTTAAAAGAAAAGGCGTTAAAGTTTAGCCTTGCAAAACAATTTGTGGGAAATAACAAAAAACAAGCCAACTAGGTAGCTGCATTCCTAATTCGCCGCTTTACACCCAAACAGGTTTGGAAACTTATAATAAAAAGCATATGTTTTGCTTTCTTGGCATATAACGTTTATAGCACGCCTTTTAAGGAAATGGCCTTAAAAAACAGCCATAAATATAATAACAACACTAGGATGTTTATTAAACACACCTTAGATTTAGAAAATAACAAAAGTTGCCTATAAAAGAATGACATGCAACATAACAAACCTTGTTTTTAAAAATGATAAAGAAAATAAGAAACTAGCTAAGCTTAAAAGTTTAGCTGGAAGGAAAGTGGATTAACGCCCTAATTAACAGTAAGGCTAATTGCAGCTATATTTACTTATATTTAATTAACAAGCTAAGATTACCTTAGCGATACAAAGACACGCCTTACTAATTAACAAACTTTAAAAAAAACAACATAACCTACGAAAATAAACGGGTTATTTGTAAAAGTTCCCACGCTTATTTACAAATATTGGGACATAAAAGCATTTTTACGCTTAATATCACTCTTGCACTACAAGGAATAATGCTAAAACGAAACTAGTTATAAGAAGAAAACCTTATAATCAACTAAATTACTAGCTAATTACATTAAGGCAAATGGCACTTAGTACAAGACTTTAATACCAAGCTCTTACTTGCAACAGCCATAGCAAAACTGCAACTTGCAAAAGGGCAAGATAAAACGCCCCTTTGTTACAAAAGTTGGTTAAAAGCTTATAATAAGCTATCACGCAAACAAAACAAAGTATAATTCCTCTTTTTAATAAAGGAAACATTAAATATAATTAAAACTAAACAAATTCTAAACAAGTACTTACAAAAGTACCTTTAACTATTTAGAAACAAAGCCAAAGTTAGCCTCTTTAAACACTTACAATAAAACCACAAAATACCTTTAAAACCTAACACTTACCCACTATTTATAAAAATATATTCACTTAATAAAAGCAAGCTTATAGCATTAAAACAATACCTTAACGCAAACCTAAAGCAAGGAACCATTTAGCCTTTTAAGTTACTAGCTAGATTTCTTATTACCTTTATACCTAAGATAAATTAAAAAGAGAAGCAAAAAATGACACTTATAAGCAAATTGAAATAGCAATTAGTTATTAACTATTAGAAATTAAACAACATTACCATTAAAAATTAATACCTTTTACTACTTATTCTCAAAATACAAGATTATCTTAACAAAGCATAATGGTTTACAGCTTTAAACCTTAAAAACGCTTACAGCTTTATTTATATAAAGGAAGGAAAAAAATAAAAGGCCGCCTTTTAAACTTAATATAGTTATTACAAACCCACCATTATACCCCTTAAGTTAACTAACGCCTTTGCTAGTTTCCAAAAAATGATTAACCATGTTTTTTAAAAACACCTTAATCTCTTTGTAATCGCTTATTTAAACAACATTCTTATATATTTAAAAATCTTAAAAAAACATTACCAACATATACATGCCATTTTAGAAAAACTTTAAAACGCTAACTTTTTGCTAAGCATGGATAAGAGCAAGTTTTACATACAAAAGGTTAACTTCCTAAAATGCACCATTAAGCTTAAGAAAATCAAAATGCAAGAATCCAAGCTTGCAACAATAAAAGATTAGCTAATGCTTACTATAACAAAAGATGTGCGTGCCTTTTTAAGATTTGCTAACTATTATTAATAATTTGTTTAAAATTACAACAGCATTATAAAACTCTTTATAAACCTTACAAAAAAGGATATAAATTTTCGTTAAATAAAAGAAACTTAAGCAGCTTTTAACCGCATTAAAGATGTAATGCTATTTAATCTAATTTTTAAAACACTAAATCCTTACTTACCTTACAAAGTTAAAACAAATGCGTTAAACTTTGCAATAAGAAGACAACTTAAACAAAGAAATGAAAAAGAATGGTTACACCTTATAGCATTCTTTTTATACAAATTTAACAAAACACAAATAAACTACCCTATTTATAACAAAGAACTTATAGCCGTTATATACGCTTTTAAGGAGTAAAACGTATATCTTTAAAAAGCACAACACCTAATTACAATGTACTTAAATTATTAAAACCTAGTACACTTTACAATTATAAAACAACTTAGCTAATAACAAATAAAATAAGCTAAAAACCTTGCAAAATTTAACTTCCAAATTCTTTATAAAAAAAGAAAATTAAATAAGAAGGCAAATATCTTAAGTTAAAGATTAAATATATGGTTTAATGAAATTCTAAAGCTATAAGCTTTGTTAATCCTTAAAAATAAAAAGATAAACATGGAAGTTATATATAAAGTTGTTATGCAAAACCTTGTTTTAAACTAGCTATAAAAATACGCCAAATTACATGATAATTATTTAAAAGGAGTTATAATTAGCAATAAACTTCCTTATAACTAAAGAAAACTCTAAATACCTCCAAAACTTTGAAAAACAGCAATTCGCCATGTATATAAAACATTACTAACAAAACACTTTAAAAACTTTAAAACACTTAACTAACTAAAACGATATTATAATACAACTAGATAAAGTTAAAAAGTTAAGAAATATATACGCAGTTATAATACTTGCAACAAAACCAAAACTTTACAACATGCATTATATAGTTAACTATAAGCACTGCTTATACCAAAATGCTTATAGTTAAATATTTTATAAAACTTAATTGTTAAACTTTTACCATCTTCTAAACCTTTAACAAGACAATTATATAACAATATCCTTGTTATGGTTAACAAGTTTACTAAGTTCGCATACTTTTTACCCATTAACAAAAAACACTAAGCACCCAACTTTATATATTGGTTTTTATAGCACATTATAAGCATTTACAGTCTCTTTATAAAGATTGTTTCAAACTAAGAAACTACCTTTATATCTAACTTTTAAACAAGTTTAGCAAAACATTTAAGAATTTAACTAAAACCTTTAACTGCATTTTATTTAGAAACAAACAAGCAAACCAAAAAAATAAATTAAACACTTAAATAATATTTACAATCTTTTGTTAACTATGCCTAAGATAACTAAGTTTTGCTATTATTAACAACACAAATGGCATATAATAACACAGCTATAAAAACCATTAAGGTTTCCCTTTATTTCGCCAACTTTAAATATAAACTTACCTTTAAATTTAACGCTAAGCTAACTTAAGTTTTAGCAACAAATATTCATGGTAAACAATTATGGCAGTTACACAATAATTTATGTTAAAAACTTTAATTTTTCTAACAACAAATAATAAATGCTGTAAATTAGTTTAAGCTAAAGGGATTAGCCTTACAAAAAGAAAATTATGTATATTTGTTATGCAAAAATATTAAAACTAAACAACTAAGCAACAAGTTAAAGTATAAGAAACTTAAACCATTTAAGATTACGCGAAAAATTTTAAATGTTAACTATAAACTTAAGTTGCTTATAACAATAAACATCTACTTATAATTTTACATATTACTCTTTAAAATAGCAAACCTAAGCATTCCTTTTAAAACAATAATGGAAATAAAAAACCTTAAAGAATATAAAGTAAAAACAGTTTAAAACCACTAAAAACACTAAGAATGCAACAAATACCTAATTAAATAGAAAAACTATAAAGAAAAAAAAAACACTTGGAAACTTATTACAAACCTTTAAAACGCCTAGCACCTTCTCCAACAGTACCTCTAAAAGCGAAAGGATTAGGCTAAGAGAAACCTTCGAAATTAACACCTAAAAAAAGATTAGCAAGCAAAGAAAACTAGTTAAACTAAAAATTAAAGGAAACAACAGCTAATAATAACGCGGCTTTAAGCGCTAAGAAAGCAGCATTCTTTTTTACTTTTATCGCCTTTAACTTATCCATTGTCTTTGTTGCCAATTCCATTCCTTTTCAACGCACTAATTTCTTTTGTTTTCGCAAACGAGAAATACAAGTAATAACAATTTGCTGCTTTTAAGCTAAACATAAAAACTTTGCCTTAGCCTTTATCTTTTCCTAGTTAAGGCAATTAGCTTTAAAAATTAAACGCTTTTCTAAAGAAAATTAGCAACACACCCTTTAAAATAATAAAGCTAAGAAACTAACCTTTATTTGTTAATAAACGATTTAAACCATTACATTTAACCTTAGCACAAAAACATGCCTTGCATCATTTGGATTTGCTTCTTAATAAGTTTATACCATAACAACAAAGCCCTTTTTCAAAGTAACAAAAACAAGGCATAACGTCGAAACCGAACCAATTAAACAAACTAAGCATACAATTCTAGTATTATAAGTTATAATTAAGGCTAAATATAATGCATTAATAAAAAAAGAGATAAAAATAAGCTTTAAGGACTTTAGCTAGAAAAAGGGGTATTATGTTATGGTTTAAAACCGTTACATAACAAAAAAAACCTTATACTTATAACAAGAAAGCAGCAATATATAGCAAAACTCCTAATTAAGATGCTTTAACGCCTTACAACAAAGCACAACACATTTTAACGCAGCATTAGCGCACTTTGTTGCATTGTAACGAAGTTTGGCAAAGCATTAACGAAAACACCATATGGTTATAATATTGGCTTAAAATGTCTCTTATAAAACGTGTATAAAGAAGGATAAAGGATTTCATTCTAAATAGGTAGTTTTGCAGTGGTTAATCCTAAGCATGGTTTCTTAGCTATTACGCTTTATTAACTACAATTTGTAATTGTTTACAACTTGCTTTTTTGTTGTTCCAAGCAAGCACCACTACACCTTGTTTTTACAGTTAGGTTGTAACATAAAGCCTAACACTTACTTACCATTTATAAAAATATACTTGCTTAACAAGAGTAAACTTGTAACACTAAAACAATACTTTATGTTACGAATTCCAGATTAACACGTAAACCCCACATCCGTAACAGGAAGGCGGTAAAAAACGGCAGTAAAAGCTTAATTAGGATACTTTGGCGGGTTTGCAACAAAGCGTTAACAAAGCTACAACAACGCTACAGCAACGCTACGGCAAAGCTTTATCAACGCCCTTCCAAAGCAGTACGCACTATAATAGTCATGGAATTGCCACCCAAGACAACATGTATAAAATGAACAAGGAAACCCCCCCATTGGGGATAAATGGTTTAGTAGCGGTTAATCCCAAGCACGGTTCTTTAGCTACCACGCCTTATTAACCACAACTTGTAATTGTTTGCGATTTGCCCCCTTGTTGTTCTAAGCAAGCTTCACCTTACCTTGTCTTTACAATTAGGTTATAACACATTAACCACTCTTATTTAACCAACAAGCTAGCAAGTTGCTAAACAATATTCATGACTAGCCCTCTTAACTCTCTTAATCAATACAATAATAACTCTTATAAATCTGAATCATCACAAGCCCTAAGCCTTAGCCTTTAGCCCAACTTAATTAAAGAACTTGCCTTTAGTTTTCATTAGTTATAGCTTGCTAAGATGTTTATCAAAGCTTAGTTTACCTTTAGCCTTGCTGCTAGCTAATACGCTTGCGTGCTTAACAAGAAGGTTTTTAAACTCCTAGTTTTTAAGGAGTATAACGAAAGCCTAAAACTGTTAACCTTATTTTTAAACAAGCTATAAGTTTACCTTACGAAAACTAGCATTACAGGAAAAATGGCTATTTTAATTGCAAGGTTTTAACTAATAAGGAAAGCTAAGGATTGGTATAATGCACTGTTAAAAGAAAACTTGGATAAAGAAAATAAGGCAATAACTAATATGAAAGAACTATTTAACAGCATTGCTAGTTTTTAAAAGCGTCTTACAGCTATTTTTGGATTTATAAACGTGGGTTAATAAGCTAAGGTAAGCCTAAAGCAACTAAAGCAAAAGACGTCCACTGCCAACTACGCTGCTAAATTCTAACAGCTAGCTATGTAGCTTAACTTTAATAATAACAACGCTTTAATAGCCTGGTTTTACCAAGGACTAAAGGAAGCAATTAAGGATTAACTATATAAGATAAACCAACTTAAGAAGTTCTCAAATTACGTTAACATAGCTGTGCGCATTAATTAGCGCCTGTGGAAACAATAGCAAGAAAGGAAGGAAGAAGCACCAGAAATAAACGCTTGCCAAGATTAAAGGAACTAAGCCTAGCGTCCTAAGCTTTTAGCTTAGCCTTATTAATTAACAGCGCATGAAACGCACTTTAAGCCCATAAAGCTAAGCATAGCCTCCACGTGATAAAACAATAAAAAGTTTATAAGGAAATGTTTTAACTATAACAAGACAAGTTACCAAGCTTGCAACTGCTAACAGCCTTAACAGCAGCGCACCCCTTTTAATAAGAAAACGCACCTAGTACCTAAAAATCGACGCCTTTAAGCCACACAAGCTACCAAATTTACCAAACAACTTAGCATAATAAAAACATACTATAAATAAGACTTCCTAAAACAACCTTAATTAATTGTAACCGAAATGCACCATTTGCGCTCTTTCTTAGGGTAATCATGGCAAGTGCAATTTTGTAACAACCATAAAGTATAAGAATAACGGGAAAAGAAGAAGCAAATCTAACAATCCACTATTTAGGCTTTATTACCATATAACCCTCCACAACTAGAAGATAACAGCTTAAAGGACGAAAAGAATAAGTTTATTGCTAAGCTTGCTATGTGGCTAGTTGCAAGAATTAAAGGAGATGTAACTAGGAATAATTGCCCTTTTCCCTTAATAATGGCAAGTGTGCAGCAAGATAGTGGAAAGATAATATAAGACGAATATAAACAAGGGTTTAACAAACCCAACTTGCTTACAACCCTTAAACCAAACAAGAGTGCGCCTGATTTTGGATGGCTATACTGGCTATATTCCTTAAACAAAGATAGCTTTAGCAGCCTAAGGTTTACAAGGGTAAGCACCAAAGAAAGTTAAAAGTTTTCTTAATCGCTTGCTATAAGGGAAAATCACGAACTTTACCTTCTTAAAATCCTAAGACATAAGCATGTTACATAAATTCATTATCTTGGGGATTACTGCAAACCTTATATGCAACTTAAAGCAATTCACGACTTTTAGCCTTAGAAAGGATTTGCGCTTCTTATTTGTTAACCTTTGCATAAGGAAAAGTTTATTAGTTAGCAGTGCACCTAAAAATACGCTAAAAACACGAAGCATGCAACAACCTTTGCCTTTAAAAGCATTAATAACTATGCTTCATGCAAAAAAACGTACAATAACTTACTTAAGGCTTAAAACTAGCTTAACATTGCTAAGGCATTATATAAGGAAAACCACAACACTAAGAACGCCATTATTTAGCACTTACGCTAAAAATAACAATAACTTGCCTAGCTAATCCATAACTAAAATCACTAGCTAGACTTTTTGGCAAAGTAAGGGATTTGAGAACGCAATTACACCCCTTTAATGGCGCAATGAGCAGCATAAAAGTGTCTTAAAAAACTAGTTACAAAGAATCAGCACATAAGTTTAAAAGAAAAGGCGCTGGAGTTTAGCCTTGCAAAAAGATTTGTGGGGAATAACGAAAAATGAGCTAATTAAATGGCTGCATTTCTTATTCGCCGCTTCACGCCTAAACAAGTTTAAAAGCTTACGAAAGAAGGCATATGGTTTGCTTTTTAAGCATACAACGTTAATAGCATACCTTTTAAGGAAATGGCCTTAGGGAATGGCCACAAATATAACAAAGACATTGGAATGTTTGTTAAAAACGCTTTAAATTTGGAAAACGACGAAAGTTGCTTGTAAAGGGATAACATGCAACACAACAAACCTTGTCCTTGCAAATGATAAAGAAAACAAAAACCTAGCTAAAACTAAAGGTTTAGTTAAAAAGAAGGTAGATTAATGCCTTAATTAACAGCAAGGCCAATTGCAGCTACATCCACCTATATTTGGTTAACAAGCTAGGATTGCCATAACAATACAAGGACACACTTTACTAATTAACAAACTTTAAAAGAAACGACATAACTTATGAAAACGAATAAGTTGTCCATAAAAGTCTCCACGCTTACTTACAAATACTAAGACATAAAAGCATCTTTACGCTTAATATTACTCTTGCATTACAAAGAATAGTGCTAAGATAAAACTAGCTATAAAAAGAAAACCTTATAATTAACTAGGTTATTAGCTAACTGCATTAAGGCAAATAACACCTAATGCAAAACCCTAATACTAAGCTTTTACTTGTAATAGCCATAGCAAGACTGCAACTTGCAAAAAAGCAAAATAACACGCCCTTTTGTTGCGAAAATTAGTTAAAAGCTTACAATAAGCCACCACACAAATGAGATAAAGTACAATTTCTCCTCCTAATAAAAGAAACATTAGATATAATTAAAACTAAACACGTTTTAAACAAGTACTTATAGAAGTACTCCTAGCTATTTAGGGACAAGGCTAACATTAGCTTTTCCAAACATTCACAATAAAACCACGAAATACCCTTAAAACCTAACACTTACCCACCATTTATAAAGATATACTTGCTTAACAAGAGCAAGCTTGTGGCATTAAAACGGTACCTTAACGCAAACCTAAAGCAAGGAACTATTTAGCTCTTTAAGTTATTAGCTAGATTTTTTATTGCCTTTATACCTAAAATGAATTAAAAGGAGAAGCAAAAAACGACACCTACTAGTAAATTGGAATGGCAATTAGTTATTAACTATCAAAAATTAAATAATATTACTATTAAGAATTAATATTCTTTGCCACTTATCCTTAAGATACGAAATTAACTTAACAAGGCATAATGGTTTACAGCTTTAAACCTTAAGAACGCTTACAGCCTTATTTATATAAAAGAAAGGGAGGAATGAAAGGCTGCCTTTTGAACTTAATATAGCTATTACAAACTTACCATTATGCTACTTGGGCTAACCAACGCCCTCGCTAGCTTTTAAGAAATGATTAACCATGTTTTTCGAGAACATTTTGATTTTTTTGTAATTGCTTATTTAGATAATGTCTTTATATACTTAGAAACTTTGGAAGAACATTAGCAACACATACACATTATCCTAGAAAAACTTTAAAACGCTAATCTTTTGCTAAGCGTGAATAAGAACAAGTTTCATGTATAAAAGGTTAACTTTTTAAAATGTACCATTAAACTTAAGAAGATAAGAATGCAAGAATTTAAGCTTGCAATAGTAAAAAACTAGCTAATGCCTACTATAACAAAAGATATGCGTGCCTTTTTAAGATTTGCTAACTTTTACCAACAATTTGTTCAAAACTACAATGGTTTTGTAAAACCTCTTATAAACCTTACAAGGAAAAATGTAAACTTTCGCTAAATGGAAGAAAACTAAGTAGCCTTTAACCGCATTAAAGATGTAATATTATCCAACTTAATCCTTAAAGCACTAGATTCTTGTTTACCTTACAAAGTTAAAACAAACGTGTTAAACTTTGCTATAAAAAGATAACTTAAACAAAGAAATAAAAAAGGATGGCTACACCTTATGGCATTCTTCTTACATAAATTTAACAAAACGCAAATAAACTACCTTATTTATAACAAAGAACTTATAGCCATTATGTACGCTTTTAAAAAGTAAGATGTTTACTTTAGGAAAGCATAACACCTTATTACCATATACTTAAACTATTAAAATTTAATACACTTTACAACTATAAAGTAGCTTAATTAATAACAAACAAAATGGGCTAAAAACCTTGCAAAATTCGATTTTAAAATCCTTTACAGAAAAAGAAAACTAAATAAAAAAGCAAATATTTTAAGTTAAAGATTAAACGCAAGGTTTAATGAAATTTTAAAGCCATAAGCTTTGCTAGCTTTCAAAAATAAAAGGATAACAATAAAAGCTATGCATCGAATTGCCATGCAAAATCTTGTTTTGAAACAATTATGGAATTATACCAGCACACACAACAACTACCTTAAAGGAGTTATTATTAGTAACAAACTCCCTTATAGCTAAGGGAAACTTTAAATACCCTTAGAACTTCGGAAAATAGCAATCCGCTATGCATATGAAATGTTGCTAACAAGCCACTTTGGGAATTTTAAAACGCTTAACTAACTAAAGTGGTATTGCAACACAACTAAATAAAGCTAAGAAGTTAAGAAATATGTATGTAGCTGCAACACTTACAACAAAACCAAGGCTTTATAACATGCACCATATAATTAACTATAAGCGCTGCCTATACCAAAACGCCTATGGTTAAGTATTTCGTAAGATTTAATTGTTAAGCTTCCACTATCTTCCAAACCCTTAACAAGACAACTATACAATAATATCCTTGTTATAGTTAACAAATTCACTAAGTTTGCATACTTTTTACTTATTAACAAAGGATACTAAGCACCTAACCTTGCATATTAGTTCTTGCAATATGTTGCAAGCATCCACAGTTTTCCAATGGAAATTGTCTTAAATTAAGGAATTACTTTTGTGTCTAACTTTTAAATAAGCTTAGCAAGATACCTAAGGATAAAACTAAAGCCCTTAACTGCATTTTATTTAAAAACAAACGGTTAAACTAAAAAAACGAATCAAACACTTAAACAATATTTATGGTTTTTTGTTAATTATGCTTAAGACAACTAAGTTTTGTTGTTATTAATAGCGCAAATAGCATATAATAGCGCAGCTATAAAAACTATTAGGGTTTCCCCTTATTTCGCCAACTTTAAATATAAACTTACCTTTAAATTTAACACCAAGCCAACCCAAGTTTTAGCAGCAAATATTCATAACAAACAACTATGGCAACTACATATTAATTTACGTTAAAAACTTTAGTTTTTTTAGCAGTAAATGACAAACATTACGAACCAGTTTAGGCTAAAAGGACTAGCTTTAAAAGAGAAAGATTATGTGTATTTGCTACATAAAAACATTAAAACCAAACAACTAAGCAATAAGTTAAATTACAAGAAACTTGGATTATTTAAGATTACGCGAAAAATTTTGGATGTTAACTACAAACTTAAGTTGCTTACAATAACAAACATCCACCTACAATTCCACATATTGCTCCTTAAAGTGGCGAATCTAAGCATCTTTCTTAAAACAACAATGAAAATAAAAAACCCCAAAGAATATAATGTGGAAGCAATCCAAGACCATAAAAAACACCAAGGATGTAGCAAATACCTGATTAAATGGAAAGGATATAGAGAAGAAGAAAATACCTAGGAACTTGTTACAAACCTCTAAAATTCCTAGCATTTGCTTTAGCAGTACCTTTAAAAGCGGAAGGCTTAGGCTACGCAAGACTTTTAAAGCTAGGGTTAGCTAAAGAGAAAAGCTTAGCAAACAAGGAGGCTTAATTAAAAGGAACGTTTAAAGAAGAGGTGGCAGCAAGGGCTAAAGCTAAAAAACCCGACGCTAAGGCGGCGTTTTCTTTTGCTTTTATTGCTTTTAGCTTATTTATTGTTTTCCTTGCTAGCTTTGTTTCTTTTTACCGTACCAACTCCTTTTGTTTTTGCAACCGAGAAATGCGCGCTACAATAGTTTGCGTCTTTTATGCTAGCTTTAAAAACTCTGCCTTTGCCTTTGCCTTTTTTCAGTTAAAACAATTAGCTTTAAAAATCAAGCAATCTTTTAAACAAGAAAATTAGCAATGTATTTTTTAAAAGGAAGAAAACTAAGAACTTAACCCTTATTTATTAATAAATGGTTAAAATTATCACATTTTGCACCTACATAAAAACAAGCCTTATAACGCTTTAATTTGCTTTTCGATTAATCCATGCCACAATAACAAAGCTCTTTTTTAAAACAGCAAAAACAAGGCATAGCATTAAAACTAAATCAACTAAACAAGCCAAGCACGTAACGCCAATATTAAGGATTATAGTTAAAAACAGACATAATGTAATGCATAAGGAAAAAAAACCCAGCTGCTTTAAAAACTTCAGCTAAAAAAAGGGATATCGTGTTACGAATTCCAAATTAACACGTAAACCTTGCATTCATAATGGGAAAGCAGTAAGGAATGGCAGTAAAAGCCTAATTAAAATGCTTTGGTGGGTTTATAATAAAGCGTTAACAAAGCTGCAACAATGTTATGGTGACGCTATGGCAAAGCTTTGTTAACGCCCTTTTGAAGCAGTACGCATTACAATGGTTATGGAATTGCCGCCTAGGATAATGTGTATAAGATGGACAAGGAAACCCCCTCATTGGGGATGGATGGTTTGGTAGTGGTTAATCCTAAGCACGGTTCTCTAGCTACTACGCCTTATTAACCACAACTTGTAATTGTTTGCGATTTGCCCCTTTGTTGTTTTAAGCAAGCTTTACCTTACCTTATCTTTGTAGTTAGGTTGTAACACTTTAACGCAAACCTAAAGCAAGGAACTATTTAGCTTTTTAAATTACTAGCTAGATTTCTTATTACCTTTATACTTAAAATGGATTAAAAAAGGAAGCAAAAAACAACACTTATTAGCAAACTAAAGTAGCAACTAGTTATTAACTATTAAAAGTTAAACAATATTACTATTAAAAATTAATACCTCTTACCACTTATTTTTAAAATACAAGATTAACTTAATAAAGCATAATAATTTATAGCTTTAAACCTTAAAAATGCTTATAGCTTTATTTATATAAAGAAAAGAAAAAAGTAAAAGGCTGCCTTTTAAACTTAATATAGTTATTACAAACTTACCATTATGCCACTTAAGCTAACTAACGCCCTTACTAGCTTCTAAGAAATGATTAACTATGTTTTTTAAAAACACCTTAATTTCTTTGTAATTGCTTATTTGGACAACATCCTTATATATTCGAAAACCTTAGAAAAGCATTACTAACATGTATATGCCATCTTAAAAAAACTTTAAAACGCAAACCTTTTGCTAAGTGTAAATAAAAGCAAGTTTTACATGCAAAAGGTTAACTTCTTAGGATGCATTATTAAGCTTAAGAAAATCAAAATGCAAGAATTTAAGCTTATAGCAATGAAAAATTGGCTAATGCTTATCATAACGAAAGATGTGCGTGCCTTTTTGGGATTTGCTAACTATTATTAATGATTTGTTTAAAACTATAACAGCATTGCAAAATCTTTTACAAACCTTATAAAGAAAGATGTAAACTTTTGCTAAATGAAAGAAGCCTAAGCAGCCTTTAACCACATTAAGAATATAATGCTATTTAATTTAATCTTTAAAACACCAAATCCCCACTTACCTTACAAAGTTAAAATAAATGCGTTAAACTTTGCAATAAAAAGACAACTTAAACAAAGAAATGAAAAAGAACGGTTACATCTTATGGTATTTTTCTCGCACAAATTCGATAAAACACAAATAAATTACCTTATTTATAATAAAGAACTTATGGTTGTTATGTACGCTTTTAAAAAGTAAAACGTATATTTTTAAAAAGCATAATACCTAATTACTATATACTTAAATTATTAAAACCTAGTACATTTTATAACTATAAAACAGCTTAGTTAACAACAAACAAAATAAGCTAAAAACCTTGCAAAATTTAACTTCTAAATTCTTTACAAAAAAGGAAAACTAAATAAGAAAGCAAACATTTTAAGTTAAAGGTTAAACGCAAGGTTTAATGAAATCCTAAAGCCATAAGCTTTGTTAGTTTTTAAAAATAAAAGGATAAACATAAAAGCTATGTATAAAATTGCTATGCAAAACCTTGTTTTAAACTAATTATAAAAGTACGTTAACTTGCATAATAGCTACTTAAAGGGAGTTATAATTAATAATAAACTTTTTTATAACTAAAGGAAACTTTAAATACCCTTAAAACTTTGGAAAATAGCAATTCGCTATGCGCATAAAACACTGCTAATAAAACACTTTAAAAACTTTAAAATGCTTAATTAACTAAAACAGTATTATAACACAACTAAATAAAGTTAAAAAGTTAAAAAGTATATATGTAATTGTAACACTTGTAACAAAACCAAAACTTTATAACATATACCATATAGTTAACTACAAGCATTGCTTATACCAAAACGCTTATAGTTAAGTATCTTGTAAGATTTAATTATTAAACTTCTACTATCTTTTAAACCTTTAATAAAACAATTATACAACAATGTTTTTGTTATAGTTAACAAATTTACCAAGTTTACATATTTCTTACTTATTAATAAAAAACACTAAGCACTTAACCTTACATATTAATTCTTATAACATGTTGCAAGCATTCATGGTTTTCTAATAAAAATTGTCTTAAATTAAAAAACCACCTTTATGTCTAACTTTTAAATAAGCTTAGCAAAATACCTAAAAATTAAACTAAAACCCTTAACTGCATTTTACCTAAAAACAAATAAACAAACCAAAAAAACGAACCAAACACTTAAGCAATACTTACAATCTTTTGTTAACTATGCCTAAAACAACTAGGTTTTGCTATTACTAATAGCACAAATGGCATATAATAGCGTAGCTACAAAAACTACTAAGGTTTCTCCTTATTTTGCTAACTTTAGATATAAACTTACCTTTAAATTTAACGCTAAGCTAACTTAAGTTTTAGCAGCAAATATTTACAGTAAACAACTATAGCAGTTACATGTTAACTTACGTTAAAAACTCTAATTCTTTTAACAGCAAATAACAAATACTACAAATTAGTTTAAGCTAAAAAAACTAGCCTTAAAAGAGGGAAATTATGTATACCTGCTATGCAAAAACATTAAAACTAAACAACTAAGCAATAAGTTAAATTACAAGAAACTTAAACCATTTAAAATTGCGCAAAAAATTTTAAATGTTAATTACGAACTTAAGTTGCCCATAACAACAAACATCCATCCCTAATTTTACATATCGCTCCTTAAAATAGCAAACTTAAGCATTCTTTTTAAAACAACAATAAAAATAAAAAACCTTAAGGAATACAAAGTAAAAGCAGTTTAAAACCACTAAAAACACTAAAAACGTAGCAAATACTTAATTAAATGAAAAAGCTATAAAGAAAAAAAAAACACTTAAAAACCCATTACAAACCTTTAAAATTCTTAGCATTTGCTTCAACGTTACCTTTAGCAACAAAAAAAGCAAGCTAAGAGAAACCTTCAAGATTAACGCTTAAAAAAAGATTAACAAGCAAAGAAAACTAGTTAAACTAGGAATTAAAGGAAACAACAGCTAACAATAACGCAGCTTTAGGCGCCAAAAAAGCAACATGCTCTTTTACCTCCATTGCTTTTAATTTATCTATTATCCTTGTTGCCAATTCCGTTCCTTTCCATTACACCAATTCCTTTTATTTCTGCAAACGAGAAATACAAGCAATAATAGTTTGCTACTCTTAAGCTAAACGCAAAAACTCCGCCTTAGCCTTTGCCTCCTCCTAATCAAGGCAATTAGCTTTAAAAATTAAACACTCCCTTAAAAAGAAAATTAGCAACATACCTTTTGAAACAATGAAGCTAAGAAGCTAACCCTTATTTGCTAACAAATGATTCAAACCATTACATTTAACCCTAACACGAAAACAGGCCTTACATTGTTTAGATTTGCTTTTTAATAAGTTTATGCCACAATAACAAAGCCCTTTTTTAAAGCAACAAAAGCAAGGTATAACATTGAAACTAAACCGCTTAAATAAACCAAGCATATGCTTTTAGTATTGCAAGTTACAACTAAGACTAAACATAATGTGTTAATAAAGGAAAGAATAAGGATAAGCTTTAAAGACTTTAGCTAAAAAAAAGGGTATTGTATTATGGTTTAGGATTGTTACATAACAAGAAAAACCTTGCACTTATAATAAAAAGGCAATAATATGCAGCAAAACTCCTAATTAAGATGCTTTAGCGCATTGTAACAAAACACAACGCATTTTAACACATTACTATTGCACTTTGTCACATTATAACAAAGTTTAGCAAAGCATTAACAAAGTTATTGTGTGGTTATATTATTAGTTTAGGATGTTTCTTATAAGACGTGTATAAGAAAAAACAAAGGACCTTATTCTAAATAGGTAGTTTTGTAGCGGTTAATCCTAAGCATGATTCCCTAGCTACCACGCCTTATTAACCACAACTTGTAATTGTTTACAACTTGCCTCCTTGTTGTTCCAAGCAAGCACCACCTTACCTTGTCTTTGCAGTTAGGTTGTAACACTATACAACTATAAGAAAACATAATAAGGTAAAGAAAAGAAAAGCTTTAAGAACTTTAGCATTAAAAGAGGGGAATTATGTTACGGTTTAAGAATTGTTACATAATAAGCAACCTTGCACCTTAATGGAAAAGGCAGAATCTGCTAGCAAAATTACCATATTGGAAAGTTGTGTTATGGTTTTACGCAACCATTATTATACCGTAACTTAAGCATTACTAAGGATATATGCAACCTATTAATAACTTTATACCACATTTCTCTCTTGTGAGGAGATAACAGTATATAAGGATACTATAAAAATGCGGAGACATGCCTTAACATTATGGATAGTTTTGTAGTAGTTAATCCTAAGCATAGTTCCCTAGCTACCACGCCCTATTAACCACAACTTGTGATTGTTTACAACTTGCCTCCTTGTTGTTCCAAACAAGCACTACTTTACCTTATCTTTGCAGTTAAGTTGTAACAGCTTAGGATTAACCGTTGTCTTTCTTCCTTTTAATTCATTAGATAGCGTTTCAGCTACTTTTATATATACACATACGGATGGTGTAAGAGCTTGTGATGATCCCACAACTTACGAGTAACCCACGGTTGCCTATAGGTTAACCTTTGGTTAACTTGTAGGTAACCTAAGGTTACCCTTAGGTTACTTTGGGTCATGTAACACCTTATGTGACTGGAACCCCACATTTTTTATCCGTAACATAAAGGCGAGTTTTTTAATTGGGTTAAGCAAAAAAGTTGGGAGTGCTAGTTATAAATATTGTTTAGCAACTTGCTAGCTTGTTAGTTAAATAAGAGCGGTTAACATGTTACAACTTAACTGCAAAGACAAGGTAAGGTGGTGCTTGCTTAGAACAATAAGGAGGTAAGTTGTAGACAATTACAAGTTATGGTTAATAAGGCGTGGTAGCTAAGGAACTATGCTTAGGATTAACCGCTATAAAACTCCTTTACTTAACTAAGGGAAAGATAATCTTGTCCCTTATATGTTCCTTACTCCTAGGCTAAGAGACCTTAGCCTTAAAAGCGCTTATAATATGCTTTCTAAGCGCTTGCAAAGCGCTTAATGAGCGCTTGTAAAGCGTTTAATAAGCGCTTAGCGAGTGTCTCTTAAGCGCCTTACATAATGCCTTTTGCAGTATCACGTGAGCGCGGGGTTTTCCTTACTTTTCCTTAGTGCCCTACTTCTAACAGTTCGGCTGGACCGTAACACAAAGTAGCTTTTATTTGCATTTAGACTAGCCTTGCTATAAAGCAAATTGCTATGGCGCTAATAAAGACAACTAACTTTAAGATTCGTACGTGATTAGAAATGGTGCAAATATACCACAACAACATTATGCATAACTAATAAAGATGACGGGCAATGGCTGCTGATATTGGGATAAGAAATGCGTTAAAAAAAGATGCGCAGACTTTTAAACTTAGCTATTTGGTGAAGATACCAAAATTTTGAGTGGGAGGCACTGTAACGCCAAAGGCAGGCTATCTAGCTAGCCTTGCTTATTTAAGCAAGGCAGCAGGTGGCTTATGCGCAAGCACCCATTTATCTTTATGTATTTTAGCAGCAGTGCATTTTAGCGATCTCTCTCTCTCTTTCTCTCTTCTTTTGGAGTACCAATCAAGAGAGACTCATTAACAATTAACTTTCGTTCGCCTGCGTTGCGCGCGTTGCTTTTCGTTGTTTTAATCCCAAGCATGGTTTCCTAGCTACCACGCCCTATTAACCACAACTTGTAATTGTTTACAACTTGCCTTCTTGTTGTTCTAAACAAGCACTACTTTATCTCGTCTTTGCAGTTAGGTTGTAACACATTATAGCTAACATGCTAGCCAAGTTGTTGCTAGCTATTTATCGGCTTGCTAGGCAAACTAGTAGTTTACAAGCTACTTAGGCTAAAGCCAAAGGCAAGTTACGCTTTAGGAAACTCCACAAAGCTACTATGCATATGCTTAACTATCGTATTGGTAATTAGTGGCAAGAAGAAAAAGAAGGAAAGGAAAGAACTATAGCTGTTAAGCAAACATTAAATAGGAATTGTAGTAAAGGGACTAGAGTGTATCACGTGAAGCTACAATGTTAAGGAGCTTGTAAATTAGCAGTCCAACTTAGCAAGTTAGTAAAGAGCTAGTAACGTACTTAAGCTAAAGTTACCTTCACGTGATATAATCCCTGGGTATTTAAATGCCGGCTTAGCAAGTTTGATTCTTTCTTCTTTTCCTTTCTTCTCGTCATTGCACTTCTCTCATTGCCGACAAGCCAACCTCACTGCGGTTCTCGCTGCCTGCTGCTTAAGCTTCAAGCACTAATCGCTAATCACTAGCAGTGCCTAAATGGCTAATACATTAGCCAGGTTATCAAAAGGGCTAAGGTAGTTGAAAGGAAAATGAAAAAAAAAGGAACTAAACTAGAATTGAGATACTTGGGCAATAAGTGCCTCTTTTAGCTTTAAGGAAAGTAAAAAATGGCGCAAACATAATATTATTTAAATTATCCATCTTGGTGCCAATTTGCTACATCTTATACAATTAGGACAATAATGCACTAATGTATCTGCATAGTACATATATGCCTTATATTAATATAAAAATGGTAAAAATGTGTGTGTCGTTAATTTACTTCCTCTTTAATTGCTTTCAGTTTTTATTACTATTTGCTTAAAGCATTGCAAGTTAAGTTTGTAAACTTGTCTGTTAGTAATGTGCAAAACTTGCTTAATAATTGCTATAAACTTAACTAAAGCATTAATTTAGGTTAAATCCAAGCAGAATTAGGTTAAACTTAGCTTGCAAATGTATATAGGCTGGCATAATAAACCAAGGGGATTATGCGGAAAAGATCAGGTTGAAACTAACTTATAAATGCATAAAAGCTAGCATTTTGGAAAGATGAGCGCTAAGGGTACCCCTTGTTTATAATGTAAGAATAGCATAATTTGCTTAATATTTGTTGCAGAATTACTTATAGCATTAAGGCTAAAAAAGATTAGGTTTAACTTAGCTTGTAAGGGTGTTAGCATTAGCTTTCCATTACCTTTCAAAGCCTTTCAAAGAAGCTTAATAAGCTTTAAGTAGCAATATATGCACTAAGCAGCAACATAAGCTTTAGGCAGCAATAAGCTACAAGAAAACTTCTCTTCCAGCTTCTGCTAGCATTAACAACTTAAACTCTTACATATAACTTTACGCTCAATGCATAAAATACCGTCAAATTAAGCTAATTGTCGCCTTCTCTTCGCTTCTCTTATCAAATGCTATTGCCAACCGTAACACTATGTTACAACCTAACTGCAAAAACAAGGTAAGGTGGTGCTTGCTTGGAACAATAAGAGGGCAAGTTGCAAACAATTACAGATTATAGTTAATAAGGCGTGGTAGCTAAGGAACCATGCTTAGGATTAACCATTACAAAACCACCTATTCAAAATAAGGTTCCTTATCCTTCTTTTATACATATCTTATAAGAGGCATCTTAAACCAATAGTATAACCATATAATGGCTTTGTTAACGCTTTGCTAAACTTTGTTGCAGTGTAACAAAGTGCGCTAATGCTATGTTAAAATGTGTTATGCTTTAGCATAACGCGCTAAAGCATCTTTATTAAGAGTTTTGCTACATATTGCTACTTTTTTATTACAAGTGCAAAGTTTTTCTTGTTAAATAACGGTTTAATGTTACAACCTAACTATAAAAACGGTTAAAAGATGCTTGTTTAAAACAACAAAGAGGCAAGTTGTAAACAATCACAAGTTGTGGTTAATAAGGCGTGGTAGCTAAGGAACCATGCTTAGAATTAACTGCTGCAAAACTACCTATTCAGAATAAGGTTCTTCATCCCTCTTTATACATGTCTTATAAGAAACATCCTAAGCTAATAACATAACCATATGGTGTTTTTATTAATGCTTTGCTAAACTTTATCACAATGTAACAAAGTGCGCTAATGCTGTGTTAAAATGCGTTATGCTTCGTTGCAATGCGTTAAAGCATCTTAATTAGGAGTTTTGCTACGTATCGCCGCCTTCTTGTTATAAGTGTAGGGTTTTTTTTGTTATGTAATAGTCTTAAACCATAACATAATACCCTTCTTTCTAGCTAAAGTTTTTAAAGCTTATCTTTATTTCTTTCTTTATTAATGCATTATGTTTAGCCTTAGTTATAACTTGCAATATCGGAATTATGTACTTAGTTTATTTAATTGGTTTAGTTTTAACGTTATGCCTTGTTTTTATTGCTTTGAAAAAGGGCTTTGTTGTTATAATATAAACTTATTAAGAAGCAAATTTAAATAATGCGAGGCATGTTTTCATGCTAAGGTTAAATGTAACGGTTTAAATTGTTTATTAGCAAATAAAGGTTAGCTTTTTAGCTTTATTATTTTAAAAGGTGTATTGCTAATTTTCTTTAAAAAAGCGTTTAATTTTCAAAGCTAATCGCCTTAACTAAGAAGAGGTAAAGGCTAAAGCAAAGTTTTTGCGTTTAGCTTAAAAGCAATAAACTATTATTGCTTGTATTTCTCGTTTATAGAAACAAAAAAAATTGGTGTGTTGGAAAGGAGCGAAATTAGCAACAAAAACGATAAATAAGTTAAAAGCAATAAAAGCAAAGAAAAACGCTGCTTCTTTAGCGCCTAAAGCTACGTTATTGTTAGCTATTATTTTTTTTAATTCTTAGTTTAACTAGTTTTTTTTACTTGCCAATCCTTTTTTAGGTGTTAATCTTAAAGGTTTTTCTTAGCTTGCTTTTTTTGTTGCTAAAAGTAACGTTAAAGCAAATGCTAAGAATTTTAAAGGTTTGTAACGAGTTTTTAAGTATTTTCTTTTTCTTTATAGCTTTTTTACTTAATTAAGTATTTATTACGTTTTTAGTACTTTTAATAGTTTTAAACTACTTCCACTTTGTATTTTTTAAGGTCTTTTATTTTCATTGTCGTTTTAAAAGGAATGCTTAAGTTTGCTATTTTGAGGAGTAATACGTGGAATTATGGGTGAATGTTTGTTATTACGGGCAACTTAAGTTTGTAATTAACATTCGAAATTTTCTGCACAATCTTAAATAGTTTAAGTTTCTTATAGTTTAACTTATTGCTTAGTTATTTAGTTTTAATGTTTTTGCATAACAAATACACATAATCTCTTTCTTGCAAAGCTAGTTTTTTTAGCTTAAACTAATTTGCAGTGTTTATTATTCACTGCTAAAGGAATTAGAGTTTTTAATGTAAATTAATATGTAGTTGCTATAATTGTTTGCTATAAATATTTGCTGCTAAAACCTAAGTTAACTTAGCGTTAAATTCAAAGGTAAGTTTATATTCAAAGTTAGCAAAATAAAGAGAAACCTTAATAGTTTTTATAGTTGCGCT
Source organism: Barbatosphaeria neglecta (assembly GCA_022813145.1). Taxonomy (NCBI): domain Eukaryota; kingdom Fungi; phylum Ascomycota; class Sordariomycetes; order Barbatosphaeriales; family Barbatosphaeriaceae; genus Barbatosphaeria; species Barbatosphaeria neglecta. Next base: position 129,054 of record JAKLNC010000042.1, read on the forward strand.
ATTATATGCTATTTGTGTTATTAGTAACAGCAAAACTTAATTGTTTTAAGCATGGTTAACAAAGGATTGTAAATACTATTTAAGTGTTTAATTTGTTCTTTTGGTTTGCTTGTTTGTCTTTAGATAAAATGCAGTTAAAGGTTTTAGTTAAATTCCTAAATATCTTGCTAAACTTGTTTAGAAGTTAAACACAAAGGTGGTTTTTTGGTTTAAAACAATCTTTGTAAAGAGGCTATAAATGCTTGCAATATGTTGTAAGAACTAATATGCAAGGTTAAGTGCTTAGTATCTTTTGTTAATGGGTAAGAAATATGCAAACTTAGTAAACTTGTTAACTATAATAAGGATACTATTATATAATTGTTTTGTTAAAGGTTTGGAAAATGGTAAAAGTTTAACAATTAAGTTTTACAAAATACTTAACTATAAGCATTTTGGTATAAGTAATGCTTATAGTTAACCATATGGCGCATGTTATAAGGTTTTGGTCTTGTTATAAGTGTTATAACTGCATATATATTTTTTAACTTCTTAACTTTATCCAGTTATATTGTAATACCATTTTAGTTAGTTAAGTGTTTTAAAGTTTTTAAAGTGTCTTGTTAGCAATGTTTTATGCGTATAGCAAATTGCTATTTTTTAAAGTTTTAAGGGTATTTAAAGTTTTCTTTAGTTGTAAAGGAGTTTATTGTTAATTATAACTTTTTTTAGGTAATTATTATGTAATTTAGCATACTTTTATAGCTAGTTTAAAACAAGGTTTTGCATAACAACCTTATATATAGCTCCCATGTTTATCCTTTTATTTTTAAAAACTAACAAAGCTTATAACTTTGGAATTTTATTAAATTAAACATCTAATTTTTAACTTAGGATATTTGCTTTTTCATTTAGTTTTCCCTTTTTATAAAAAATTTGGAAGTTAAATTTTGCAAGGTTTTTAGCCCATCTTGTTTATTGTTAGCTAAGCTGTTTTATAATTGTAAAGTATACTAAATTTTAATAATTTAAGTATATTGTAATTAGGTGTTGTGCTTTTTAAAGATACACATTTTACTTTTTAAAGGCATATATAACAGCTATAAGTTCCTTGTTATAAATAAGGTAATTTATTTGTGTTTTGTCGAATTTGTGCAAGAAAAATGCTATAAGGTATAGCCATTTTTTTTTATCTCTTTATCCAAGTTGTTTTCTTATTGCAAAGTTTAACGCATTTGTTTTAACTTTGTAAAGTAAGTAAGGATTTGGTGTTTTAAGGATTAAATTAGATAATATTACATCTTTAATGTAGTTAAAGGCTGCTTAGGTTTTTTTCGTTTAGCGAAAGTTTACGTTCTTTTTTATAAGGTTTGTAAAAGGTTTTGCAATGCCATTGTAATTTCGAACAAATTATTAATAATAGTTAGTAAATCTTAAAAAGGCACGCATGTCTTTTATTGTAATAAGCATTAGCCAATTTTTCATTATTGCAAGCTTAGATTTTTGCATTTTGATTTTCTTAAGCTTAATAATGCATTTTAGGAAGTTAACCTTTTGCACGTAAAACTTGCTCTTATCCATGCTTAGCAAAAGGTTAGCGTTTTAAAGTTTTTCCAAAATGATGTGTATGTGTTAGTAATATTTTTCCAAGGTTTTCAAATATATAAAAATGTCGTCCAAATAAGCAATTATAAAAAGATCAAGGTGTTTTTAAAAAACATAGTTAATCATTTCTTAGAAGTTAGCAAAGGCGTTAGTTAACTTAAAGTTTATAATGGTGAGTTTGTAATAACTATATTAAGTTCAAAAGGCAGCCTTTTATTCCTCCCCTTCCTTTATATAAATAAGGCTGTAAGCGTTTTTAAGGTTTAAAGCTATGAATTATTATGCCTTGTTAAAACAATTTTGTATTTTGGGAATAAGTGGTAAAGGGTATTAATTCTTAATGGTAATATCATTCAATTTTTAATAGTTAATAACTAGTTGCTATTCCAATTTGCTAGTAGGTGTCGTTTTTTGCTTCCTTTTTTAATCTATTTTAGGTATAAAGGCAATAAGAAATTTAGCTAAAAACTTAGAAGGCTAAATAGTTCCTTGCTTTAAGTTTGCGTTAAGGTATTGTTTTAGTGCCACAAGCTTACTTTCGTTAAGCGAATATATTTTCATAAATGGTGGGTAAGTGTTGGGTTTTAAGGGTATCTTGTGGTTTTATTGTAAATGTTTGGAAAGGCTAACGTTAGCTTTGTCTTTAAATAGTTAGGGGTACTTTTGTAAGTACTTGTTTAGAATTTGTTTAGTTTTAATTGTATTTAATATTTCTTTTATTATAAAAAGGAATTATACTTTGTTTTATTCACATAATGGCTTATTATAGGCTTTTAACCGATTTTCGTAATAAGGAAGCATTTTGTTATGCCTTTTTGCAAGTTGCAGTTTTGCTATGGTTGTTGCAAGTAAAAGCTTAGTATTAAGGTTTTGCACTAAGTGCCATTTGCCTTAGTGCAATTAACTAGTAACCTAGTTAATTATAAGGTTTTTTTCTTATAGCTAGTTTTATCTTAGCACTATTCCTTATAATGCAAAAGTAATATTAAGTATAAAGATGCTTTTATATCTTAGTATTTATAAATAAGCATAAGGACTTTTATAAACAACTTATTTGTTTTTGTAAGTTATATTGTTTTTTTTAAAGTTTGTTAATTAGTAAGGCATGTTTTTGTATTGCTAAGGCAATCTTAACTTGTTAATTAAACATAAGTAAATGTAATTGCAATTAGCTTTGCTATTAATTAAAGCATTAATTTACCTTCCTTTTAGTTAAACTTTTAAGCTTAGCTAGTTTCTTATCTTCTTTATTATTTTTAAAAACAAGGTTTATTGCGTTGTATGTTATTCCTTTATAAGCAACTTTTGTTGTTTTCCAAATTTATAGTATATTTAATAAACATTCTCATGTCGTTGTTATATTTATAGCTATTCCTTAAAGCCATTTCCTTAAGGGGTATGCCATAAGCGTTATATGCTAAGAAAGCAAAACATATGCCTTTCTTTGTAAGTTTCTAAACTTGTTTAGGCGTAAAGCAACGAATTGGAAATGCAGCCACCTAGCTAGCTTGTTTTTTGTCATTCCCCACAAATCGTTTCGTAAGGCTAAACTTTAACGCTTTTTCTTTTAAACTTATATGCTAGTTTTTTGTAACTAACTTTTTAAGACATTTTCATGCTGCTTATTATGCTGTTAAGGAGGTGTAATTGCGTCTTTAAATTTCCCACTTAGCTAAGAAATTTAATTAGTGGTTTTAATTGTGAATTATTTAGGTAAGCTGTTGTTTTTTTTAGCATAAGTGTTGGATAATAGCATCTTTTGCGTCGTGGTTTTCTTTATATAACACCTTAGTAATGTTAAACTGGTTTTAAGCTTTAAGCAAGTTATTATACATTTCCATGCATAAAGCATAGTTGTTAATGCTTTTAAAAGCAAAGGTTGTTACATGCTTTATGTTTTAATCGTACTTTTAGGTGCGTTGCTAGTTAATAAACTTTTTAGCATATAAGGGTTATTAAATAAGAAACGTAAGTCCTTTTTAAAGCTAAAAGTTGTAAATGGCTTTAAGTTGCATGTAAGGTTTACAGTTGTTTTTAAGGTAGTAAATTTAAGCAATATGCTTATGCCTTAAGGTTTTGGAAAGGCATAGTTTGTAATCCTTCCTTATAAGGAGTAATAAAAGAAACTTTTAACTTTCTTTAATGCTTACCTTTGCAAACCTTAAGCTACTAAGTTTATTTTCATTTAGTGGGTATAGTTAGTATAGTTATCTAAAGTTAGGCGCGTTTTTTTTCGTTTTAAAAATTATAAGTAAGTTGGATTCTTTAAACCTTCGTTTATATTTGTTTTACATTGCCTTTTCGCCATCTTGTTGCACATTTGTCATTATTAAGGGAAAAGGATAATTGCCTTTAGTTACATTTCCTTTAATTCTTGCAATAGGCTATATACTAAACTTAAAGGTAAACTTATCCTTTTTATTCTTTAAGCCGCCATTTTTTAAACGTAAAAGGTTATATAATAAGAATGCTTAAATGGTAAACTGCCAAACTTGCTTCTTTTTCTCTTGTTATTTTTAAGCTTTATAGTTGTTGCGAAATTATATTTGTTATAACCATTCCAAGGAGGAGCGCAAATAGTGTGTTTTTGTTGCAATTGGTTGGGGTTGTTTTAAGGAGTTTTGTTTATAGTATATTTCCATTATATTAAGTTGCTTAGTAGGTTTGGCAACCTGTGCAGCTTAAAGGCAACAATTCTTAGGTATTAGATGCGTTTTTCCATTAAAAGGGGTGTATTGCCATTAAGGTTGTTAGCAGTTATAGGCTTAATAACTTATTTTATTACAATTAAAGCATTTTTTAGTAAACTTTTCATTGTTTTGTTACATAAGGGCTATGCCTAGCTTTATGGGCTTAAAGTGTGTTTTATGTGCTATTAATTAATAAGACTAAGCTAAAGGTTTAAGGCGCTAGGCTTAATTCCCTTAATCTTAGCAAGTGCTTATTTCTAGTGCTTCTCCCCTCTTTTTTTATTATTGTTCTTATAAGCGCTAATTAATGCGTATAGCCATGTTAATATAGTTTAAAAACTTTTTAGGTTAATTTATCTTGTATAGTTAGTTTTTAACTGCTTCCTTTAGTTTTTAGTAAAACCAGGCCATTAAGGCGTTGTTATTATTAAAGTTAAGCTATATAGCTAACCATTAGAATTTAGCAGCGTAGTTAGCAGCAAATGTTTTTTGCTTTAGTTGTTTTAAGCTTGCCTTTGCTTGTTAACCCACATTTGTAAATCCAAAAATGGCTGTGAAACGCTTTTAGAAATTGGTAATGCCGCTAAATAGTTCTTTTATATTAGCTATTGCCTTATTATCTTTGTTTAAGTGCTTCTTTAGCAGTACATTATACTAGTTTTTAGCTTTTTTCGCTAGTTAAAATCTTGCAATTAAAACAGCCATCTTTTTCATAATGCTAGTTTTTATAAAGTAAACCCATAGTTTGTTTAAGAATAAGGTTAATAGTTATAAGCTTTTATTATACTCTTTAAAAACCAAAAGTTTAAAAACTTCCTTGTTAAGCACGCAAGCATACTAGCTAGCAACAAGATTAAAAGTAAACTAAGCTTTAGCAAACATCTTAGCAAGTTATAATTAATAAAAGCTAAAGGCAAGTTTTTTAATTAAGTTAAGCTAAAGGCTAAAGCTTAAGGCTTGTAATAATTTAAACTTATAAAAATTACTATCATATTAATTAGAAAAGTTAAAAGTGCTAGTTATAAATATTGTTTAGCAACTTACTAGCTTATTAGTTAAATAAAAGTAATTAACATGTTACAACTTAACTGTAAAAATGGTTAAAGGATGCTTGTTTAAAACAATAAAAGGGCAAGTTGTAAATAATTATAAGTTGTGGTTAATAAGGCGTGGTAGCTAAGGAACTATGCTTAGGATTAACCGCTGCAAAACTACCTATTCAAAATGAGGTCCTTCGTCCCTCTTTATATATGTCTTATAAGAGACATCCTAAGCCAATAGCATAACTATATGGTGTTTTCATTAATGCTTTACTAAACTTCATTGCAGTGCGACGAAGTGCGCCGATGTTGCGTCGAAATGTGTTGTGCTTTATTGTAGTGCGCCGAAGCATCTTAATTAAGAGTTCTGCCACATATCACCGCCTTCTTGTTACAGGTGTGGGGTTTTTCTTGTTATGTAATGGTCTTGAACCGTAACATTTAAACCATAACATGATACCCTTCCTTTTAGCTAAAGTTTTTAAAGCTTATCCTTATCCTTTTATTTACTAACACATTATGTTTAGTCTTGGTTGTAACCCGCAATACTGGAATTGTATGCTTGGTTTATTTAAGTGGTTTGGTTTTAACGTTATGCCTTGCTTTTATTGCTTTAAAAAGAAGCTTTGTTGTTGCAGTATAAATCCATTAAAAAGCAAATCTAAACGATGTAAGGCTTGTTTTTGCGCTAAAGTTAAATGCAATAGTTTAAATTGTTTGTTAGCAAATAAGGGTTAGTTCTTAGCTTTGTTGCTTTAAAAGGTATATTGCTAATTTTCTTTTAGGGAAGTGTTTGATTTTTAAAGCCAACCGCCTTAACTAGGAAAAGGCAAAGGCTAAAGCGGAGTTTTTGCATTTGGCTTAAAAGCAGCAGATTGTTGTTGCTTATATTTCTCGCTTGCAAAAACGAAAGGAGTTGGTGCGACAAAAAGGAACGGAATTAGCAACAAGGATAATGAATAAATTAAAGGCAATAAAAGCAAAAAAGAATGTTACTTCTTTAGCGCTTAAAGCCACGTTGTTGTTAGCTGTTATCTCCTTTAATTCTTAGTTTAACTGGTTTTTTTTTGCTTGCTAACTCCTTTTTAGGCGTTAATCTTAAAAGTTTCTCTTAGCTTGCTTTTTTTGCTTTTAAAGGTAATGCTAAAGTAAATGCTAAGAATTTTAAAGGTTTGTAACGAGTTTCTAGGTGTTTTCTTCTTCTTTATAACCTTTTCATTTGATTAAATACTTACTATGTCTTTAGTGTTTTTAATAGTTTTAAATTGCTTCCACTTTGTATTCCTTAAGGTTTTTTATTTCCATTATTGTTTTAAAAGGAATGCTTAGGTTTGCTATTTTAAGGAGTGATATATGGAATTGTAAGTGGATGTTTATTGTTATGGGCAACTTAAGTTTATAGTTAATATCCAAAATTTTTCGCGCAATTTTAAATAGTTCAAGTTTCTTATAGTTTAACTTGTTGCTTAGTTGTTTAGTTTTAATGTTTTTGTATAGCAGATATACATAATTTCCCTTTTTTAAGGCTAGTTCTTTTAGCTTAAACTAATTCGTAATATTTGTTATTTGTTATTAAAGGAATTGGAGTTTTTAATGTAAATTAATATGTAGTTGCTATAATTGTTTGCTATAAATATTTGCTGCTAAAACCTAAGTTAGCTTAGCATTAAATTTAAAGGTAAGTTTATATTTAAAGTTAGCGAAATAAGGAAAAACCTTAGTAGTTTTCATAGCTGCGCTATTGTATGCCATTTATGCCGTTAGTAATAGCAAAACTTAGTTATCTTAGGCATAGTTAACAAAAGATTGTAAATATTGCTTAAGTGTTTAATTTGTTCTTTTAGTTTAGCCGTTTGTTTTTAAATAAAATGCAATTAAAAGTTTTAGTTTAATCCTTAAGTGTTTTGCTAAGCTTGTTTAAAAGTTAGATATAAAAGTAGTTCCTTAGTTTAAGATAATCTTTATTAAAAAATTGTAAATGCTTATAATATATTATAAAAACTAATATATAAGGTTAGGTATTTAATATGCTTTGTTAATAAGTAAAAAGTATGCAAACTTAGTAAATTTATTAACTATAACAAGGATACTATTATATAATTGTTTTGTTAAAAGTTTAAAAAATAGTGAAAGTTTAACAATTAAGTTTTATAAAATACTTAACTATAGGCGTTTTAGTATAAATAGTGCTTATAATTAACCATATAATGCATGTTATAAGGTTTTAGTCTTGTTGCAAATGTTATAATTGCATATATATTTTTTAACTTCTTAACTTTATTTAGTTATATTATAATATTGTTTTAGTTAGTTAAGTGTTTTAAAGTTTTTAAAGTATTTTATTAGTAATGTTTTGTGTGCATAGCAAATTGCTATTTTCTAAAGTTTTGGGAATATTTAGAGTTTCCTTTAGCTATAAAAAAGTTTATTATTAATTATAACTTTTTTTAGGTAGTTATTATGTAAATTGGCGTATTTTTATAGCTAGTTTAAAACAAGGTTTTGTATAGCAATTTTGTACATAACTTCCATGTTTATCTTTTCATTTTTAAATACTAATAAAGCTTATAGCTTTGGAATTTCATTAAACCTTGCATTTAACCTTTAACTTAAAATGTTTACTTTTTTATTTAGTTTTCTTTTTTTATAAAGAATTTAGAAGTTAAATTCCGCAAGGTTTTTAGCTTATTTTGTTTGTTGTTAACTAAGCTATTTTATAATTATGAAGTATACTAGGTTTTAATAATCTAAGTATATGGTAATTAAGTGTTATGCTTTTTAAAGATATACATCTTACTTCTTAAAAGCATATATAATAGCTATAAGTTCTTTGTTATAAATAGGGTAATTTATTTGTATTTTGTTAAATTTATGTAAGAAGAATGCTATAAAGTGTAACCATTTTTCTTTGTTTTTTTGTTTAAGTTATCTTTTTATTGCAAAGTTTAACGCGTTTGTTTTAACTTTATAAGGTAAGTAAAGATTTAGTGTTTTAAAGATTAAATTAAACAACATTACATTCTTAATATAGTTAAAAGCTGCTTAGATTTTTTTTGTTTAGCGAAAGTTTACATCTTTCCTTATAAGGTTTATAAAGGGTTTTGTAATGTTGCTATAATTTTAGATAAATTGTTAATAATAATTAGCAAATCTTAAAAAAGCACATACATCCTTTATTATAATAAGCGTTAGCTAATCTTTTATTGCTACAAGCTTAAATTCTTGTATTTTAATCTTCTTAAGCTTAATAATGCATTTTAAAAAGTTAACCTTTTGCATATAAAACTTGCTTTTATCCACGCTTAACAAAAGTTTAGCGTTTTAAAGTTTTTCCAAAATGGCATGTATATGTTAGTAATGTTCTTCTAAAGTTTCTAAATATATAAGGACGTTGTTTAAATAAGCAATTATAAAAAGATTAAGGTGTTTTTAAAAAACATGGTTAATCATTTCTTAGAAGCTAGCAAGGGCGTTAGTTAACTTAAGTAGCATAATGGTGGGTTTGTAGTAACCATATTAAGTTTAAAAGGCAGCTTTTCACTCCTCTCTTTTCTTTATATAAATAAAGCTATAAGCATTTTTAAGGTTTAAAGTTATAAACCATTATGCCTTATTAAGTTAATCTTGTATTTTAAGAATAAGTAATAAGGGGTACTAATTTTTAATAGTGATATTATTTAATTTTTGATAGTTAATAACCAGTTGCTACTTTAGTTTGCTAGTAAATGTTGTTTTTTGCTTCCCTTTTTAATTCATTTTAAGTATAAAGGCAATAAAAAATCTAGCTAGTAACCTTAAGGGCTAAATAGTTTTTTGCTTTAGGTTTATGTTAAGGTATTGTTATAATGCTATAAGCTTGCTTTTATTAAGCAAGTATATCTTTATAAATGGTGGGTAAGTGTTAGGTTTTAAAAGTATCTTATAATCTTATTATAAGTATTTAAAGAAGCTAACATTAGCTTTGTCTTTAAATAGTTAGGGGTACTTTTGTAAGTACTTGTTTAAAATTTGTTTAGTTTCGATTGTATTTAATGTTTCTTTTATTAAGAGGAAAAATTGTACTTTGTCTTGTTTATATAGTGGCTTATTATAGGCCTTTAACTAATTTTCATAACAAAAAGGCATTTTGTTTTGCCTTTTTGCAAGCTGCAGTTTTGCTATGGTTGTTGCAAGTAAAAGCTTGGTATTAAGGTTTTGCATTAAGTGCTATTTGCCTTAATGCAGTTAGCTAATAACTTAGTTAATTATAAGGTTTTTTTTTATAACTAGTTTTGTCTTAGCATTATCCCTTGTAATGCAAGAGTAATATTAAGTGTAAAAATGCTTTTATGTCTTAGTATATGTAAATAAATGTAAAGATTTTTACAAACAACTCATTTGTTTTTATAAGTTATATTGTTTCTTTTAAAGTTTGTTAATTAGTAAGGCGTGTTTTTGTATTGCTAAGGCAATTTTAGCTTGTTAACCAAACATAAGTAAATGTAGCTGCAATTAGCCTTGTTGTTAATTAAGGCGTTAATCCACCTTCCCTTTAGCTAAACCTTTAATCCCAGCTGGTTTCTTATTTTCCTTATTATTTGCAAAAATAAGGTTTGTTGTGTTGCGTGTTATCCTTTTACAAGCAACCTTTGTTGTTTTTCAAATCTAAGGTATATTTAATAAACATTCTTGTATTTTTATTATATTTATAGCTGTTTCTTAAGGCCATTTCTTTAAAAGGTTTGCCATAAACATTGTGTGCTAAAAAAGCAAAGCGTATGCCTTCTTTTGTAAGTTTCCAAACTTGTTTAGGCGTAAAGTGGCGGATAAGGAATGCAGCTACCTAGTTAGCTTATTTTTTATTGTTTCCCACAAATTATTTTGCAAAGCCAAACTCCAACGCTTTTTCCTTTAAACTTATGCACTAGTTTTCTATTACTAGTTGTTCCAAACACTTTCATGCTACCTATTACGTTGTTAAAAAAGTGTAATTACATCCCTAAATTTCTCACTTAGCTAAAAAGTCCAATTGGTGGTTTTAATTGTGGATTATTTAAGTAAGTTGCTATTGTTTTTAATAAAGATGCTAAATAGTAGCGTTCTTTGCGTTATGGTTTTCTTTGTATAATGCCTTAGCAACATTAAGCTAATTATAAGCTTTATGCAAGTTATTATATATCTTTATATATAAGGTGCAGTTATTAATGCTTTTAAAGGCAAAGGTTATTGCATATCTTGTGTTTTTAACGTATTTTTGGGTGTGTTGCTAGCTAACAAATTCCTTAGCATATAAAGGCTGTTAAATAGGGAGCGCAAGTCCTCTTTAAAGCTAAAAGTTATAAATAGCTTTAAGTGGCATATAAGGTTTACAGTTATCCCCAAAGCAATAAATTTAAGCGATAAGCTTATGATCTTAGGTGCTAAGCAAGCACAAGTTATAATTTCCCTTTATAGTTAAGAATTGCAAGGGATTTTCTTATTATTCCTTAGTTGTTACGCTTACAAACCTTAAGCTGCTAAGTTTGTCTTTATTTAATAAGTATAGCTAATATAACCATTTAAAGTTAAGCATTTTTATAAAGCAATCATTATTTGCTTTAGGAATTATAAGAAAGTTAGGTTCGCCAAATCTTTGTTTATATTTGTCTTATAGCGTCTTTCCATTATTTTATTGCACATTTGCTATTATTAAAGGAAAGGAGCAGTTATCTTTTGTTAACTTTCCTTTAATTCATGCAACAAGCCACGCATTAAGCTTAAAGATAAACTCATCCTTTTTGTTTTTTAAGCTACTGTTTATTAAACAAAGGAGGTTATACAAAGATGGTACTTAAATAATAAATTGTTAAACTTGCTTCTTTTTTTCTCATTGTTTTTGTGCTTTATAATTGTTGCAAAATTGCATTTGTCGTAATTATCCTAAAAAGGTACGCAAATAATATGTCTTCATTACACTTGGTTAGGGTTGTTTTAAAGAATCTTGCTTATAGTGCGTTTCCATTATGCTAAGTTGCTTAATAAGTTTTTTTGCAACTTGCGCTGCTTAAAAGCGTTAGTTTTTAGGTACTAGGTGCGTCTTTTCGTTAAAGGGGGCGTGCTGTTATTATAGCTGCTAATAATTGCAAGCTTAGTAACTCGTTTTGTTATAGTTAAAGCATTTCCTTGTAAATCTTCTATCATTTTGTTATGTAAGAGCTATGCTTAGCTTTATAAGCTTTAAGTGCATTCCATGTAACATAGGTTAATGCTGCTAGTATAATTGCTTACGATTTCCATAATGCTTTTCTTGTTGCAATCTTGTTTTGGCATCTTCATTTCTTTTTTCTTGTTGCTATTCCTATAGTTGTTAATTTAGTTACACTGCTATATTTATATATTCCGCAAATGTTTTGAAGCAATTTTAAAGATAAAGTTAATCCTTAACTTTTTCTTTTAAACTTTTGTAATATTAAGCCATTAAGGCATTGTTGTTATTAAAAGTAAGGCGCATAGCTAGTTATTAAAATTTAGCAATATACTTTGTGGCAAATGTTTTTTGCTTTAAGTAGCTTAAAGCAGTTTTAGCTTATTAAGCTACATTAGTAAATCCAAATATAGTAACAAGGCGTTCTTTAAAGCTGTTAAATCTAGAAAAGAGTTAAATGGTTTTTATTGTCTTGCTAATTGGTTTCTTATTTTTATCCTTGTAATTGTGCTTTATATGCTCCTTTAAGATTCCTCCATATTACTTTTTAGCTTTCCTAGTAAGTTAAGCTTTTGCTACCACAGCTATAAGCTCTTTATAAACTTTTATGGCTTCTAAATAAACTTATAACTTGTTTATAAATAAGTTTAACGTGCAAGGATTGCCATTATAAGCTTTAGGAATAAGAAGCTTTAAGATTTCCTTTCTAAAAAAGGTTGGTGGCTAGGCTAGGCCCAAAGCTTAAAGCGAATTTCCCTTAGTTAACATTACAGCATATGTAAAAGATTTAGCTATTATATTATCTAAAAACTTGCTAGCTTGTTAATTAAACAAAAGCGGTTAATGTATTACAACTTAACTATAAAGATAAGGTAAGGTAATGCTTGCTTGGAATAACAAGGGGGCAAGTTGCAAACAATTACAAATTGTGGTTAATAAGGCGTGGTAGCTAAGAAACCATGCTTGGGATTAATTGCTATAAAACCACCTATTTAAAATAAGGTTTCTCGTCCTTCTTTTATACACATCTTATAAGAGGCATCCTAAACCAATAATACAACCACATAGTGGCTTCATTAACACTTCGCCAAACTTTGTTGCAGTGCAACAAAGTGCGCCAACGCTACGTCGAAATGCGTCATGCTTTAGCACAGCGCGCTAAAGCATCCCTATTAGGAGTTTTGCTGCGTATCGCCGCCTTCTTGTTACAAGTGCGGGGTTCTTCTTATTAGGTAACAGTCTGAACCGTAACACACTGGCCTCTTACATAAACTTAGAAAAATAAAAAAAGACACTAAAGTACAATTTGCGTGCATTAGGATAACCTCTTGCTTTGTAGGCATTTGTCTTAAAAGGTTACATGTCCTTCTATGTAACTTAAGGCTTTGCTTAGCTTTAAGTTACTAGTCGTTTTGTGACAACTACTATGTTTAGAGATTAACTTAATAAAAAAGCCTTAATGTGATACAACTTAGTTCTTTTTCTTTTCCTTTTGTTTCTTCTCCTCATTATGCATTGCCAACTGATTAATTTATTGTAGCTTTTAAAATACAAACAATCGCTCTAACCACAGCTTAAGCTAAAAGCTTTAATCAGTTTATGTAACTTTGTAAAGTATTCTAAGGCAAAGTTTCTGCCTTTAGCCCTTTCTGCCTTTAGCCCTAGCTTAAGCACATTGTTAGCTTTTCCCTTGCTTGCTAGCTAAGCTAGCAATTCACTAGCTAGCATTGTAAGTTTCACGTAATAGTTAGGTTTTACACTCCAGTTCCTATTTAATGCTGCCCAGCTGGTCTTTGCTCTTTCTTTTCTTTCTTTCTTTTCCTTATCTTGGTTCACCACATGGTGGTAACACCGTATATTTACGATTGGCGGCGGGGCTCCTTGGCTCGACCTGCTTTGTTTGCACAAGCCGCTAGCGTTTTGGCTTGAGCTGAGCTGGCAACTAGCGCTTTATCGGATGAATTTGTACCTTTGCAGGTAAGCGCAATGGCACCTCCTTGTGGTACACGCTCCTTGTCTCGCGGATGACACGTAGAGAGTGAGTTATGCCGTGCATTTTAAAAAGAAAAAATTTGCTACGTGCTGCTACTAGAAAAGACTATAGGGCTTTTAAATAGAGGAAACTGCAACGTTCAAGTGGAAGCATAGAACATGCAAGCTTCTAAGCATAGGCAAGCTGCTGACCCCTGTCTTTTAAAACTTGTAGGTTGCAAGGTCACCATTAGCGAATAAATCTAAACTCCTAAGCAAGGGTAACGGCACCTCCCCATGGAACACACTCCTTTATATCGCGTATGGGTCTCATGGTATACGCTCCTTATATTGCGGGTGGCTCCTCTCGGTATACGCTCTTTATCTTGGGTTGGTTCCCCGTGGTACGCGCTACTTTTCTCACGGAAGAAACGCAAGGAGTGGACTGCCTCGTCGCTAAAAACGGTACTCGGCATGTGCCACGATAGCGACGCGGAAGTTGCCGCCAAGCTGCCAGCGCCACTGTCTAAACCGCAACGTCGCGTAGTTAGCATGCTATGACGATTTCCGCCGTGAACCATGGAGAAGACTAAGGGTATTTAAGGGAAGGAGACCGCCGTACTAGTGGAGGCGCGCGTGGCAAGAACGCCGTGGACCTCCTAGAAGAGGTATTCGGCATGTGCCACGACGGCGACGCGGAAGCCGGCCCGCTGAGCTGTCGTTACCACCGCTTAAACCTCGGCGTTTCGTGGTTGCGTGCGCCAGCGGCTAAACTTAGACTTGAAGTTTCATAGTCCACCTCGCCGCGCCATTCCTCCTGGCAGTAGTCGACGAAATGCTTGCGAAGTTGGTCACCATAGAAAGGGCTTAAAGAAGCAGCAGTTGGACTTAAAGCTTCATAGTCATACTTGCCGCGGCGTCTCGTGGTCGGCGTGCAGCAAGCGGCTGAAGTTGGAAGTTCCATAGTCCCACCTCGCCGCGCGGCAGTAGTCGACGAGATGTTTGCCGAAGTTGGCCACCCATAGAGAGGGGCTTGAAGGAGCGGCGATATTCAAGCGCGGGCGTTTTAGCTGGTAACATATCGGCTTGCGCTGGCTTCGGGATAGCATGTGCTAAAATAGCGACGCGAAAGTCGTTGCTATTAAGCTGCTGGTACCACCTCTAGAACCGCAGCGTTTCGTGGTAAGCATGCAACCAGCAGCTAAAGTTGAACTCGAAGTTCATAGTCTCATCTCGCCGCGCCATTTATCCACCATCCACTGGCAATAGTTGACGAAATGCTTGCTCAAGCTAGCTATAGAGAGGGCTTGAAAAAGCAGCGAAGTTAAACGCGGGCGTCTTAGCTGGTAGCACATAAGCTTACGTTAGTTCCGTAACAGCATATGCTATATGATGACAAGGAGTTGCTGCCAAACTATACCACCGCTGGAACCGCAGCATTTCGTGGTCAGCATGCAGCCAATGGCTAAAGTAGAAGTCCCATAGTCTTACCTTGCCGTGCCATTTCTCCATCATCTACTGGCCGTAGTCGATAAAATGCTGACCGGAAGGGGCTGGAGAAGCGACGGTATGCAAGCGCAATTTTAGCTACTTATATATCAGCTTGCGCTGGTTTTAACAGCATGTGCTACAACAAAAGCAAGAAGTTGCTGCTACCAAGCTGCTAGTACCACCACTAGAACCGCATCATTTCGTGGTCAGCATGCAGCCAACAGCTAGAGTAAAAGTTCTATAGTTTCACCTCGCCGCTCCATTTCTCTACCATCTACTAGCAGTAGTCGACAATGTGCTTGCCGAAGTTAGCCACTTATATTTTTGAAACGCTTTGAAGAAGCGGCAATATTCGGCGAACTGCTTACTGAAGTTGGCTACCCATAGAAAGGGCTTGAAGAAGCGGCGGTTGGCGTGCAGCCAGCGGCTGAAGTTGGACTTGAAGTCCCATGGGCCCACCTCGCCGAGCGGCAATAGTCGACGAAGTGCTTGCCAAAGTTGTCTGCCCATAGAAACGACTTGTTAAGCGGCGGTATTCAAGCGCAGGCGTTTTAACTGGAAGATGTCGGCTTGCGTTCGTTTCGTGAAGCCGGCCCCTTCAAGCTATTGAACCACCGCATTAACCGCGGCATCTTGTGGTTGGCATGCAGCCAGTGGCTGAAGTTGGACTTAAAGTCCCATAGGCCCACCTCGCCGCGCGGCAATAGTCGACGAAGTGCTTGCCAAAGTTGGCTGCCCATAGAAACGACTTGTTAAGCGGCGGTATTCAAGCGCGGGCGTTTTAACTGGAAAATGTTAGCTTGTGTTTGTTTCGTGAAGCCGGCCCCTTCAAGCTGTTGAACCACCGCCCTAACCGCGGCATCTTGTGGTTAGCGTGCAGCCAGTGGTTGACTTGAAGTTTCATAGTCTTACCCCGCCGCGCGGCAATAGTCGATGAAATGCTTGCCGTAGTTAGCTGGCTATAGAAGCGGTTCGAAGAAACGGCGATATTCGAGCGCGTTTAAGCTGGTAATATATCGGCTCGCATTAGCACTGCCGCTGAAATCGGAGCGTTTCCTGGTTGGCATGCAGCCAACGTCCAAAGTTGAACTTAGAGTTCCATAGTCTCACCTTGCCGCACCGTTCCTCTAACATCAACTAGCAGTAGGCGACGAAATGCTTGATGTTGACCACCCATAAAGAGAGCTTTAAGAAGAGGCAGTATTCAAGCATGGGCGTTTTCAGCTGCTCGCTTGTGCTGATCTCGTAGCATGTGCTATAATGGCGACACAGAAGTGTTGCTGCCTAAATGCTAGTATCACAGCCGAAACCGCAGCGTCTCGTAATTAAGGTGCAACTAGCAGCCAAAGTTAAACTTGGAGTTTCATAGCTTTATGTTGTCACCGCTAACAGGCTCTCCAAAACCACCACTACAGCTTCAGCCCTCATAATTAGCCCACTGCAGCGGCTAAAGTCCGCTTAAACCTCAGCGTCTCAGCTAAACTTAGACTCAAAGTTAATTAGTCCTTACTTGTTATGCGGCAATAGTCAACAAAATGTATGCCAAAGTTGGCTGCTTGTAGTAAATTCTTGAAGTGGCGGCGGTATACAAGCGCGGGCGTCTTCAGCCGGTAGTATATCAGCTTGTGCTGGTTCCATGATAACCAGATCCTGATCTGGTTACCTACCATCTCCTTTCCTTAGCCGCAATTGCCAATGGGGAGTTCTTAAAACGGTGCTTTCTAGATGTAGTATCACTCTCCCTTCTGGAAGCCGGGCCTAACTAAGGATCTTGCCAGAATCCAGCGAGGGATAGACAGGCTTGATCGCAAGGGTGATTAAAGGTCACAGCCCGCAAGGTAGTTTGCAGATTTTAAAAATTTCTGTTGTAAATCAAGAAGAGGATCGCGAGGCTCCCAAAGGAAGGAAACTGCTAGCAATCAGATAGAGGCATGGCAGATGATATTTGCTAAATACGTGGTAAGCTGCTAAGCATGTAGTAAGTTGCTAGGCATGTAGTAAGCTGCTAGGCACGTGGCAAGCTGCTGGCTATAAGCAAGCTGCAGGTATGTGATAATCTGCTAGGCATGTGGTAAGCTGCTGCTCTATAAGTTACTTACAGCAACTAGCAACAACAACTCAAGAAACACTATAAGAAGCATGCTTCATGAGTTCACTTTTACTATAGCTTGCAAAGAAATATATCAAAGGAGGAAATGCAAAAGTATGGCATTGTCATTCTAGATATGGTATAATGACTGCTAACTACATCTCTAAGAAAGAGCCTCTATCTTTTTTCTCCTAGCATTAAGCTGTTCTTGACATATAATTCTTGATGAGAAGCATATTATTATCAACATCATGACGCGGACTGCTATAGCTGCATACAGCTTTTACTTAAAGTTGCATTAGATACTTATAAGAACTCTAATATAAAGCTATATTTGCTTTTTGAAGCTACTTGGTTTCTTATGCAAGTGCTTTCTATTGCCAAAAAAAAAGCACCCAACCACTGCCTAAGTTAAAGATATTGGTTGCTGGAAAACCCACTAGGTTAAGCTGGTAATCTACAATTTAATAAAAACACCTTTGTGTAATACATACCTAGTTCTTCTTTCATTT
Organism: Barbatosphaeria neglecta; assembly: GCA_022813145.1. Taxonomy (NCBI): domain Eukaryota; kingdom Fungi; phylum Ascomycota; class Sordariomycetes; order Barbatosphaeriales; family Barbatosphaeriaceae; genus Barbatosphaeria; species Barbatosphaeria neglecta. The sequence goes on from JAKLNC010000042.1 coordinate 146,594, forward strand.
AATTTCTTTTTGTTACTGTGGTATTACATTCAACCAGATGGTTTTGTTGTAGCTTTCTAAAGCTGCTTACTGTTCAAATTAAAGACGCCATAGATTTACTTGTAAATAGTGGTTTTGTAAACTTTCTTAAAGGATATCTCTGCTTGTAGCCTTGAAATATATTGCTAGATTTTTATTAGCTAACAAGTTAAGTGGGAATTCACAAGTTTCTTAACAATGTAAGTCTTGACGTAATATACATTTTATTTTATATATTTTGTTAGCATCAAACTTCCATTATTTCCAAGGTAGCTTATTCAGCTCCTAGCAGCTACATTAGCAACTTAGACTTTACACATCACTTTATACTTTGCGCATGAAATATCGTCAAATCAAGCTAAATTGCCGCATTCTATTTGCTTATATCGAATGCTATCGCCTACCGTAAAACCAGCTTCCTACACATATTATTATAATTATATATTGTAGCATGTTACTTAAGTTGCAACTTACAGCATCTTGCTACATTGCATCTTATAGCATGCTATTGTAGTTATAACTTGCAGCATCTTGTTACATTACAGCTTGTAACATGTTACTGTTCTTGTAACTTGCTATCATTAAGTTTATGATTAGCTTACTTTTACTTATGCAACACCCTGTTTAGTAACCAAACAAGTATACACCTTAGTCATTAAATATTTTATTGGCTCTTCATTAGCTTAGCTAGCTTGTTACTTAGAACTTAGCTTAGCCTAGCAAGCTAAGGAAGAGCTGGCGCCCACCTAGCTGCTGAAGAGTTGAAGACAACCCAGGGGACGGAGACAATATACTTGCTGTGTAGCATTGCCTACTGCGTTGACGAAAGGAAAGAAAGGGAAAGAGAAATGAGTGAGCTTGCTAGGCTGGCATTAAATAGTGTTGGAATTAGCCTTCCATTACCTTCCAAAGCCTTCCAAGGAAGCTTATTCAGCTTTAGGCTACAACATTAGCTCCAGGCAGCAACAAGCTACAAGAAAACTTCTCCTCCAGCTCTTGCTAGCATTAACAACTTAGACTTCTACATATACCTTCATGCTCTATGCATGAAATATCGTCGAATTATGCTAATTGCGGCCTTCTCTTCGCCTCTCTTATCGAATGCCATTGCTAACCGTGAAAATAGCCTCGTACTAATAGTGACTGGATGAATAGCAGCTTGTGAATTACAAGCCCATTTAATGGGACAATAAAGAGCCGAGGAGCAGCTAAAGGCAGCTGACCCTTATCGGGAAGCTGTTGACCCCGAAGAGCCACAATGAGGTTGCGTGCGTTGCTGCTCTTGCAGCTTGTTGAAAATTGTAAAGAAAGCAAAGCAAGTTAAGCTAGAAGGTTAAAGGCTTAAATACTAGTTATAATATGCTTCTTAATTTGTGATTGGCTGGCCTCTTGCAAGCGCATAGCAAGATCATTTCATTGTGGTACTACAATTTAGCTGGCATTATCTCAATCAAGATATTTCCCACAGGTACAAGAAGGCTGCCGTGAAGTTGGGCTCTTAGAGCAGGCGTAAACATTCCCAGCTCTTTATTAGCCCCTCAAGCTGGACTAGTAATTCACAAGATAATAATGCAAAAAACTTCACATGATACACTATATCGCTTGTGGAAAGCCCAGGAGTGATGCTCAAATTAAATTAAATCATCCTTTAAGTTAGAAGGAGAAGTAAAACTTTAGAAAACGGGTGCCTGGTTATTAAGGGCACAAAGACTAGAGGCACGGAGTGGACTGATTTTTCCCCACACACTCTAGTCCCCAGGTATTTAATGCTCGCTCAACAAATCCAGTCCCTCTTTCTTCTCTTTCTTTCTTTCCTCTCCCCATCACAACATCATCAACAATCGGCACCTCGCTAAGCATGGCCTTGCGGTGGTGGCAGCGTGCACATGGGCTTTGTTCTCAAGCAGCCGCATCAGCCCAGCTCGGGCCGAGGAAAAGCCGACAGCGTACTTCATGGCTAGTTGCTCTTACCGGGAAGCTGCTAGCTCTGAAGGGCCACAACGGGATTGTGAAAGAAGCAAAGAAGGTTAATTTCTCAGATTAAAAGCTTAAATGCTAGCTGCAATATGTGTCTCGGTCTGTGATTGGCTGGAAAGTGCTAGCTTTTATTGGCTGCCTTGGCTGGCTTTAGCTGCTTGTTGGTTCTTAATTAGCCCACCAGCTGGGCTAGTACTCCAAGGAATGAATGTTTCCTTCAGCAAAGGAGTTTCCATGTCCAGTCTCTCAAGAATCATATAGCTGTGAAAAAGTCTTAGTTGTTGCTGCTGAAAACAGCCTGTGCAAGGCTGTAGATAAGCATGGTTTAGCTGTTCTGCTGGATGTAAGGCGTTCAAAGAAATGCACTTCTGTTTGCAAGGGGATCAATAGCGCAGTAGCTGATTTTTAGAGGTGCTAATCTTAGCCATTCCTGCCTTAAGACACTATGTCACATATGTATCTTTGGCATTGCCAGCTTGTCATTGAACATCTTCTCTCTGTTAAGCAACATTAGTCTGATGGCTTTCAGAGCCTTACTAGCACTCTCTTAGTCAAGAGTACAGCACAGGGTACAAGAAAGCCAGATCATTGTTGGCTCTTCCTTAGCTTGCTGGGTTAGGCTAGTGAATTACAAGTTAATAAAAAAGCCCTCTACTTGATACTTTAAAAGGCTACCCCAGCTCATTCTCACCATGACTTACCTGTCATCAACTTCAACAACAATCTGTTAACAAACCCCAATTAACCAAGGCATCATGGCGCCTGCTGAACTTCTAGAATTGGAAATCCGTTGCAAGTCTACTTCTCAATGGTTCATTTAATGGCATTCCGTCCAGAATTGAAGAGCTGGCAAGTAGCATCCCAGTCCCAGCCAAAGAAAAGCCTACGGCGTACTCCATGGCTAGGGTGTCGGCCGCTTGCCCTTACCAGGAGTTGTTGACTCTGAAGGGCCACAACGAGGTTGCGTGCGTTGCTGCTCCTGCAGCTTGTTACAGTTGTAAAGGAAGCAAATCAGGTTAAGGTGGCAGGCTGAGGGTTTAAATACTAGCTGTGCCTCTCGCCCAGGCGCCTTGCCAGGCATCCTCTTTTATTGGGTGGCCTCTTGCCAGGTGCCTCAGGCGCCTTGCTAAGTGCCAGCTATGATTAGGCCGCTTAAACTGATAATCTGGACCCGTGTTGTCCCTGCTTTTCATGGTCCCGCATTTGCAGAGTGGTGATAGAAGCTGACAGTCTCATCAATAGCAAGCAGTACACTACTGCTTTGGCTTGCCTGCCTGCATCTATTTTGCTGTCCTTTGGAGATTCCTTTGGAGATTTGCCTCAGAGCTCTTTCAGAGAGCTCATCTGCTTATAGCCCTGCTTTTATGACTGGCTAGCTCCCTTCTGCAGTTGTGGAAACTTTTATTGTACGAATCACGAAATACTTCTTGAGAAACACCCTTATCCTGCATCTATCCTGTCCTGCATCTGCCCTGTCCTGCATCTGTCCTATCTGCATCTATCCTATCTGCATCTATCTTTGTCTTCCAAGATTCTGAATCACTTCTCTCCAGAACTCCTCTGTTTTGAAAGATTATGAATTGCTCTGAAGCTCACCTCTTCCTGTATCTGTCAGCAAATTAGCTTCTTATCAGTCCTCTGCACTACTGTTCTCGAAACCTCACCGCTATCCTGAATCTACCGCGGCTCTGCTGTTCCTGCTCTCGAAAACTTCACCCGCTATCCCAAATCCGTCGCGCCTCCGCTGCTCCCTGCTCCATATCGTCTCAACCGGGCAGCCTGGCCGCTGCTGTCGACAGCCAACCAAACAGGCCGCCGCCGCCGAAAGCCAGCAGAAAAGGCTTCCGTTTATTGGCTCGCCGTTTTGCCTGCTTGTCTGTACGAACATGTTGGACGCGAGTCTTGGCGCTTGGTGCTTCGGACGCGTGTCGGCAGGCTGTTCCGAAGTGCTGTCCCGAAGTCCTGGCCGGCCCCGTCTGAGCGGTCCTCCGGAAGCGGTAGCCGAAAGCGGTAGCCGACGTTTCGCGCCAATCACGTTGGCGCGCGCCGCCACGCCCTGGCAGGCTCTGCCACGCCCTGCCACGCCATCGAAGGCCCTCGCAAGCCCTTGCAGGCCATGCCGCCGTCTGAGATAACGTCGTCGATGCCCACGTGCCTCTCCAGCTGCCGAGCTGCCGAGCTGGCGCCGTTGCGCCCAAGCCCCGACGTACAGCGTGCAGCGCCCACGTGGTTTCTTCGGCGCGTACCGGCTCGCCGGGTGAGAGGCGACGACGCAGCGTCGCTGCAGGCCACACATCGGGCGCCAGCCGCATCTCCCCGGCACGACGAGGACGCGTCGAGATGGGGATGACGGGGCAGGAGGCCAGGAGGGGCAGGAGGCCAGGAGGGGCAGCTGGAGGGCCAGGTGAGAATAGCGGCAGGGCCAGCGGGAGTGTATAGCCGGAGATGAAGCAGGGGATGGAGGATAAAAGGACGGTGAGCCCAGCGGAGATGGCGCTGTCTAGTGCGCTGTCGTTGTTGCGGCCTGTTCTCTTCTCGACTCGACTCGACTCGTCCTCCCTCAGCTCGACTCGTCCTATCTCGGCTCGTCCCTCGTCCCCATGTACTGCTCGCTCGCTCTGCTCGCCCGAGTCGGCCTCGTCGCCGCCCTGGCCGCGTCGGCGGAGGCGCGGGGCAGCGGCGCGCCCCAGTGCATCCCGCTG
>JAKLNC010000430.1:0-21605 GCA_022813145.1 Barbatosphaeria neglecta
CGCGAGGGGCCCGCCGTCCGCGGCGACAGCCTCAACGGCTTCGACGTCCGCGAGCGCGCTCTCGCCCCGGGGCGTCACGTCAGGTCCGTTCCCCCACCCCCCCCCCCCTCTCTCTTCTATCTTTTATCCATACCGGGCGGAGCAAGGAGGCGAGGAGGCGAGGCGAGGAGACAAGAAAGCGAACGAGGCAAGGAGGCAAAGAAGCGAGCGAAGCGAGGAGACGAGCAGCTCGAAAGCAAAAAGCGAGCGGAGCGAGGCGACAAGAGAAGCAAGGAAGCAGAGAAGCGAGCGCAGCGAGGCAACAAGAGAAGCGAGCGGAGCGAGGCCACAAGAGAAGCGAACGCAGCGAGGCAACAAGAGAAGCGAGGAAAGAAAAGACACTGACTGTGCGAGCAGCGCGTACCACCACTCGGCCGCCACGCTCAACTACGTGCGCGCGGCCATCGCGTCGGGCATCGCCGACCTGCACCGCCCGCTGGACTGGGGGCTGGGCCACGTGCGCGACCCGACGCTCAAGGCCAAGTACTCCGAGGCCGTGCGCTTCCTGACCGACATGCTGCGCTTCATGCACACCATCGGCGCCGACAAGAGCGACAAGCTGGACACCGTCGACCTGTTCACCAGCCACGAGGGCCTGCTGCTCGAGTACGAGGAGCCCCTGACGCGCCTGCTCGACAACCCCCTGGCCGCCGCGGCCCCGCTGCCGGCCCAGCAGAAGGCCGGCCACGGCCACCACGCCAACGGCCACGGCCACGGCCACGGCCACGGCCACGGCCGCGAGAACGCACCCCCGCCGCAGCACAAGAAAGAGTACTACGCGACGTCGGCGCACTTCTTGTGGATCGGCGACCGCACGCGGCAGCTGGACGGCGCGCACGTCGAGTTCTTCCGCGGCGTGGCCAACCCGGTCGGCGTCAAGATCGGGCCGACCACGCCCGCGGCCGACGTGCTGGCGCTGCTGCGCGCGCTCAACCCGCAGCGCGAGCCGGGCAAGGTGACGCTGATCACGCGCTACGGCGCCGGCCGCGTGGCCGAGCTGCTGCCCGCGCACGTCCGCGCCGTCGAGGAGAGCGAGTACGGCAGCCGCCGTGCTGGTACTACCGGCAAGAAGGCCGCCGGCGTCGTGGTGTGGCAGTGCGACCCGATGCACGGCAACACGCGGTCCACGGCCGGCGGCCTCAAGACGCGCCACTTCGCCGACGTGCTGGCCGAGCTGCGCGAGACCCTGCGCATCCACCGCGCCCTGGGCACGCACCTGGGCGGCGTGCACCTCGAGCTGACCGGCGACGCCGTCACCGAGTGTCTCGGCGGCAGCGAGGGGCTCGACGAGGACGACCTGTCGACCAACTACACCAGCTTCTGCGACCCCCGCCTCAACGAGAAGCAGGCCCTCGAGCTGGCCTTCCTCGTCGCCGACCACTACCGCAGCGAGCGCTTCGAGGGCCCGCCACCGTCGTAGCACGCACACAGAGAGAGGCCCCGCTTCTCCCCCCTTCCCCTTTCGCGCATATCCGATCGTCTACTCGGCCCGGCGTCAGGGGGTCACCACGGGAGCGGAAGAGAAAAGGGATAAATGATGATCCATTGTACTGAGCAAAGCAATCCCGAATTCATAGCCAAAGAAGAGCTACTATGGTACCTAGAAACCGGATGGCGTTTCCGTCTTACCACCCCGAATTTTTCTCCTGTTTCGTCCTCACTCCGTCGTTTCGCGTCGCGTAGCGTCGCGTAGCGTCGCTTCGCTACTTCATCATCCGAGTAGGTATACAGGCCGGGACATACAGCAGGCCGGGGCCGGGCTATCGCCCAAGAGCACATCGGAAAGCCAAAAAGCAGCACTACTTTTTTGTTCTTGACACAACCCCCTTTTGGTATTCAGCCCCTCCTCACAAGGCCGTGATGGTCTGCGCGCCCTCCAGCGCGTCGCCCGGCTCGACAGTCTGCCACCCGCGCACGGCACCCACCTCGACGCAGATCATGTTGCGGAACCCGTCCTTGGGCGCAAAGTCGGCCATGCCCGCCGCCTTGTCCGTCCAGGGGTTCCACACCACCACGTCGGCCAGGTTGTCGCGCGACAGGGCGAAGCGCTTCCGCCCGCCCTCGGCCACCGTGATCGGGTCCTGCGGCGCACCCTTGGGCGTGTACACGCGGTCCGTCTCGCCCGTGATGGTCACGGGGTCGGCCGCCGACTCCGTCTTGGTCTTGGCGCCGTCGACCTTGTCGATGTACGAGGCCTCCTCGAGGCCGTGCACCGATACTTTGCTGATGTCCTGCATGCATCATCGGGCGTCAATCGCCGCGTCAGCAGGCCGTCACTAGATCCCGGACCGGATAGTAAGAAGCCGGCGGGGACAGGACAAGACGTACGTTCACGCGCAGGTACGTGTGCAACAGCACCTGGGCCTCGAACGGCGCGTCGCTCTCGTTGGTGATCACGATGCTGGTCGTCAGGCCCTCGCGCTCCAGCGTGACGCTGTAGATGAGCGAGAAATCGTGCGGCCACAGCGCCCGCGTCGCCGCGTCCAGCGACGACGACGACAGGCCGAAGTCGAGCTTGACCGAGAGGTCGGCCGCCGCCTTACTGCTGCTGCTGCTGCTCCCTCCCGCGCCCGCGCCCGCGCCCGCGCCCGCGCCTGCCGACTCGGACGTCGACTTTCCCAGGAACTCCCACGTCGACGTCCGCGCGAAGCCGTGCTGCGGCAGTTTGCCCGTCGCCGGGTGATCGGGGGCCGTGCCGAAAACCTGTAAGAGGAGGGGGGTTATCATTAGTATTACTTTCCCGACGCCCGGGGGGAGGGGGGGAGAAGACGAGGAAGAAAGGAAGCGGGGAGGAGAGGCTACGAAAACGCACCGGAAACACGAGCGGAATCCCCCCGCGGACGGCCTTGCTCCCGTCGAGCTTGGCCGCCTCGCTGAGCCAGAGCTGCTCCTCGGCGCCGCCCTTGCTCTTCCAGCTGACGACGGTGGCGCCGTACAGGAGCACCTCGACGCTCTCGCCCGTCGGCAGCACCGCCGCCACCCGGCTGTTGCCGTGGCTGATGCTCACCTGCGCCTGCGGCGGGAGGCCCGGCGTGCTGGAGAGCGCGCTGGGCTTGTTGGGGCGATCGACCATGGTGGCGTGTTTGGCTCGCGTGCGCGCTGCTTGCTGCTTTCTGCCTTCGGGTCCTTTCTCGTTTGCTCCGACTCGCCCGGCTCAAGTATGTACCTATGTACGTGGGTAGGGTATGCAGAAATTCGGATCTGGAGACGCTGTCAGCTGCGATCTGTGAAGTAAGCCTGCTTGCCGATATGACATGGAGGTAGAGAGGTGAAAACTGCTCTGGGGGAGGAGACAAGAGGGATATAAAGGTACCTATCCTGTAATGCCGCGAGCTGATAGTAGGTGGCGCGGAATGCCTGCTGAGACGAGGCGAAGTGGCAATGGGGAGTTTCCGCAGCCTGTTCCTTGTTGGCGACGTATGATGCACTTGAATTTAGGTTGGTAGGTCGGTCGGACTGGGGAGCTGGAGGCCAGGTACGTGGTCCTTATTAAGGTACCTGTACTGGAGCACAGGGAGTAAGGGGGAAGACAGGCTGGCTCGACAGGCCACTTCCCCTCGCCGTTCGTCGCATCACTCCCACACCAACATCTTCGGGCGGGGTCGAGCGCGACGCCTTCTCGGGCCATGGCGGGGTAAACCGCTGTTGAAGGGATCCCTGTACCCCTGTCCAAGCGGCATCCCCACCCTCATCCCACCTTGGTAAGTACATGCCGCTGGTGACTATACGGACCTGGTAGGTAAGCTACGAGAGTTATTGTCTGTCCAGGGATCGTCGTGAAACGGTCTAGACAGTTCACAGACGTGATTGCTATCGTTTGCGCTTGGCGTTTGTGCCAGTGGCTACCTCCTGCCCCGATTATGTACATGAAACTAGGTGCCTGCCTAGGCACCTCCTGACATTTTCCCCTCAACGCGGTACCTAGCCTCAGTGCCCTTCCTGTCCGCGACCACCTCCGACAGGTTTATCCACTCGGAAAAGAGCACACATGGCTCCAGACAAAGACTATAGCAGAAGCCCAAGATCCGAGGTGCAGGATGACGCATCTGCCACAGCCTGGAGACAGTATGCGCGCCCCGCCTCGCCAGAACGCCTCGCTTACAGCCCGGTCTTGTCCTTACGGCCCCGTCTCTCAGCCTCGTACAGTTCCCTCTTGATATCCATGCACATGTCCTCGATCTCGTAGACCTCCTCCCTCGACAGCACCGCCAATCGGAGTGCTTCCAATCCTCCCCGCAGCATGGCCATGATGCCCCCCGCTTTGCCCTTCCCGGCATTCGCTTCGGCGGCCGTGTCCTTGGGACTCCCCTTGGTTACTGCTTCTCTAGCCCTAACGTCCTCTCTGTCCTCCCCGTCCTCTCCGTCTTCTCCGTCTTCTCCGGCTTCTCCGTCTGCACCTTCCTTTTTCTTTTCAACTGGCTCAACGACTCGGATGTCGTCTGTGACTTCTGCCACTATACCCGGATCGGTGCTCCCTATGTGACTCTCGGCAGCTTCACTCTCCAGCGCAATCTGAGACTGCACTTCCAGGTCGTCGCTCATCGGGGTGTCGAGTCCGGCGCTGTGCTCATCCGTGATGGTCGCCGGCACGTTTTGTTCCTTTGACGAAAGCTTCTCGTTGTTTGCGCGTTCGCCAGAGAGCTGCTCGAGTTCGCCTTCGGAGTAGCCCATGTCGCTCCCGCCATCGGGAACCTGATCCTGGACCTGATCCTGAACCTGGACCTGGTACTGGCCCTGAGCGGTAGGGGCATCAACAGCGTTCTGGCTGTCAGGCACTTCTTCGAGCCCATTTCCGGCTGCGAATCGCCGATTTTTCCTGACACTGCTGTCTTCAGCGTGGGACAAGGATCGCTTACGCTTTCTTCTCCTCAGCGAAGGGCTGGGCTCTCCTAAGGGGCTTGAAGGCACCTCCGCCGATGCTTTTGGCGATCTGCCCCTCCTCGTACGGCGTGTGCGCCGCGAGCTTGAGCCGGTGTTCACCGTGATGCAGTCAAGAACCGGACCGTCATCGGGTTTCTTGGGCGTTTCCTTACTGCTCTCGGCCTGGTGAGACGAGGAAGAGGGAGCCTTCAACTGCGCATCTACCTCGGCCGCCAGTCGCAGCAAGCTTCTCTCGTCCACCTCGCTAAAGACGAGGGACTTGTCGAGGGACGCCTTCTCGAAGCTGCCGCCATTATCGCTTGTCTTGCTGGGTCTCTGGCTATGCTGCGTTCTCGGGGAAGCAGCGAGAGGACTGCTTGGTGCGTCCACGAAGACTTCGTTGTCGGACTGTGGCGTCCCGCGCAAGACTGTCTTGTGCCGCAGTGACCGTTTTGGCGTACGCGGCGCTGCGCCGTTGCTGGGCTTGCTTGGCACAGGTGGCTCGGTAGGGGCTTCTTCTTGGGACTCTAATTCGCTGCTGATCACCTCCTTGCTGGCATCTCTGCTCAGACGTAATGCCACCGATACCGGCGCAGATTCACCTGCTTTGCAGAGAGACTGGTCGGGTGCAGGGCTAGATACGGCGCCATCTTGGTCCATTACAACGTCGTCGTCCTCATCCTCGTCGGCCGGGGGTTGTTGTTCTGGCACTGGCCTCGGCCTCGGCATCGGCGCGGCGTGATTGGTCGCTGGCGATCCAGATATAGGAGACGACGAGAACGGAAATTCCCACTCGTCCAGAAGCCGCTTGCTTCCAGACTTCGATGTGATGTCTGGGAGAAGCGGGTATCGCCTGGGCTCTGGGGGCGAGGAAGGCGGGTCCGTTGGGTCGTTCTCCGGCATTGCGAATGCCTGACCGCGCCGAGGCGTTGGTGTTGACGTAATGAAGTCATCAAAGCTCCTGTCCGCCGGCGGCGTTGCTGCACGCGGTTGACCGGGCAAACGCGTCTCGGCGTCAACGCCCAGAATAGGCGAAACCCGCGAGGAAGTTCTGGCCGTCCTGGGAGAGCTTGAACGAATGTCCGAATAAAACGCGCCAGTTTCTCGCTGTCGTTCCCTGACTTCTCTCTGCCGCTCTGTGAGCACCTGAGATTCGAGAACATCGCTCTCGTACGGCGACGACTCGATGGTTGTAAACTCGACCTGTGAGTCATTGTGCCGCAGCCGGGAAGCAGAGCTACTCCGTCGGGGTACCTTTGTAACAGACCGCTCCTGTGGCTCGTCCAGGCGGTGCTTAACCGGCCGTGACAGTCCGATGGGGGAAGGAGGCGAAGAGCGGGCTTGGCGATAAGACGTGGATGGACGCGGCGCCAATTGCTGCTTGGAGCTTGTGGCGGGGACATTGACGCTGTTCACGCCCTCCTGCGAGTCCAGAAATTCGGGCGGCTGGACATGAGGCTCGAGGCTCGAGGCGTCCAGCCCCGGGAGGACAAGGTCGATAAAGGATTGGCGGGCGAGGAGAACCGTCTTGAGCTTTTCAGGGTAGGCTACTTTATCAGCATGGCCGAAGATCCTGTTCCAGATCGTAGCGATGCTGTTCACGACATGGCGATGCTTGCTTTCGAACGCTGCACACAACAGGGCTTCTAGAGCATCTAGGGGCAGCGCCTCCGGAGTGCCCAAGCCCTCAAGGACGGCGCACAATCTTTTCCAGAGACCCTTCACCTGCCCAAAAGTTAGTCCCAGTATCTGTTTATGCGTACGACGTCTTCAGCATAGAGGCAGAGCTTACTGATTCCGCAACCACGGATGGCCGCCGGCTGTCAAGTCGGGCCTGATCATCCCGGATCCAATAAGACACGCCGTCTTGAACCCCAATTAGCGTTTTGATAGCCAGAAGGCCATTACATCTGTCGAGGAATCCCGCAACCTCCTTTAAGAGCGAGGCGCTAAGATCCATGGCTTGGTCGTGGTTAAAATCATCGTAGAGGAGGCGGAGCGAAGCAGTAACCAGCTGGTAGAGGTAGTCGAAGGGATCGAAGGAGGATGACCTTGACCCGGCGACGGCGGTGCCCCAAAGGCGGCGTCTTGCCGCCTCGACCGCTTGGCGATCTTTCGGCTGCGTGGCCACCGAAAGCAGCTCGATGGCGGCTTTTACCCCCGTTGGCGACAACGAGTAGCTTTCATTCGGAGCCTTGAGGTCCATGGCCGTCTTCGCCAGTGGCTCTAACACGCAGATGGCGAGCCCCGCGTCCCCAGTCTCGTCTCGCACACGGTCGCAGAGAGCGCTAAACAGTGCTCGCCAGTAGTGCCAGGGGAGGTTCGGCGTCGACCGCAGCCCTCGTTCCAACATCCGGACGACATCGCGATACTCGTGGCCAGCGGGGGTATCGTTAGTAGAGCTGGGTGTGTTGTGGCTGTTTTGTGAAAGGTTAAGCGCATCGGCGATCCTTTTGGAGACAAATCTCCAGGGTCCATAGGGGCACACCGCATCGACGGGAATCATCTGCAGCATCTCCAGAGCCGGGTCCTCTCGTATCTTCCCGCTCTTCGCAGAGAGAAAAGGCGCAAATATGGCCTCGAAAAACTTCGAGAACTCATCGTCGTCCGCAATACCGGGAGGCAAGGTTGATAGAATCGAGAAAAGGTGATGCAGTGCTGATCGGCAGGCACCGAAACCCTTCCCAGACCGATGCGATGATGACGGCGCAGATGCGAGCACGAAAGAATTATCCTTGCCGATCTCCAGCAGCGTTTCCGTGAACGGTAAGAAACCCAACGACTCTACCATGACGAGGACGAAAGTACGCATACCGGCTAGAAAGCGAGTGGAGATGCCTGTTTCGCCAGTACTGCCGCCCCCTTCTTTATCGCCGTCACTCGGTTGACCTTGGTGCTGATCTTGCTGGATGCCCCTTGTCCATAGCTTGAGGGCCATACTCAAGGCATGGCCAACGAATCCCGCCGTGTGGGCGGAGACCTTCACTTCTTTGGAGGCGGCCAAGGCTGTAGACGCAACGAGGGCACGCCAGAGCTTATGCGTGTCGCTCTTAGGTACGGACACGTCGAGAAAGCTCTCTTCGAGAATCGGCCGCACAAGTTCGAAGACCCGCGAAGCGTTCCGGCGCACCCACTTCGTGTCGATGGCTGGGAGTTCTTCGGGCTTGGTAGGCGTGTTATCGGCGACGCGGTCGTCCCTCCACAGCCGTGGAGTCGAACAGTCGAAAAGCCCGGCCAAGATCGCGCCCGCATAGGCATGCCTGTCTTTCTTATCCTCCGGCCGTCCCTCCAGCAACTGCTGCAAAAGAGGCTTCACAGCGCTGTCCCAATAGGAGTCGAGAAGCTCGGGCTTCGTGTTCGGCCGAAAAGCGTAGTAGAGCATATTGCACGTGCCGCCCAAGACGACCCTACGAAGGTCGTCGGCGAGTTTTCCGGTACTCCTCCGCCTCAGCTGGCTCGTCAGAGGCTGCGTCAAGATGTTCACCGTCCGGGGTGATGCACGGTCCTCGAGGAACACGGCATACACAAGACGGCCCCATGCGAGATTCGCTTCCTGCTTGGTCTGGTAGTCACTGCTGTTGAAGCAGACCTGGATGATGAGGAGCCAGGGGTTGAAGTAGTTCCACCGGGTTACGTTGCGGACAAAGAGGGTGACGACGCTCCAGACCTGCGGGACCGACGGCGACTCCTGCTTATCCTTGGTCATGGCTCGCAGCCTCTCCGCGTAGAAATCGATGTACTTTTGCTCGTCCGACACCAGCTGGAACATCTCCATGACTCGTCTTGACACCTGCTTCTCTCGGCCCAGGGTAAACGCCGCCTCCAGGCCCGCATCGATGGCGGCAGCTCGGACTTGGGGAATGGTGGAGAGCATGTCCTGAAACAGGTCGGAGAGCCAGTCCGTGTACATGACCATCAGGTGCTTGCACTGCTTCATCAGCCTCCTGTATATGTGCATCCTGGACGCCAGGATGCCCTTTCCCTCGAAGCGCTCCTCGATCTTGTGGAGCGCGGCGACGAGTCTGCCCACCCTGTCGGAGGTCATGACTTTGGCGGCAAAGTTTTGCCGAGCAACCACCTGCATGAGGTGGCGCGCGACGTCCTTCGTGAGGGTGGCATTCTCGAATGATCGTATGCAGTGGTCGATGACGAAGACGCCGAAGTCGTTAGACAGCGATGAGGCGAGAGCGGGGAACACCATGAGGGTGCCGAGGAGGGACAGGGCGTTGATGACGAGAGTGGAATCGAGTGCGCCCTCGGGCGTTTTGGCCGCCACGTCGCGCTGGATGAACTGCATGAAGAGGCCCATCTTGTTCTGCAGCGCGATCCGGTCGGGGAGGTTGTTCGACACTCTCAACGCCTGCACAAGCATCATGTAGGCATCGCGCTTGCAGTCTCGGTCAGCTCCGGCGAGCTGCTGGATCGTGGATTCCAGCATGGCGACAATGTTGGCCTGGTTTATCGAGTTGCCGCTGGAGGGGGAGGTGCCGTTGCCGGGGTCGAGCGGGTTGAGCGGGTTCAAGCCATACGTGACTTTCAGGATCGACTTTGCAGGTTTCGAGGAGCTCGGCGGAGGAACAGACACCGGGGTAGGATACTGTCGCGGAGGGTCGCCCTCACCGTAGACGGGGGCTTCTTTGTACTCGGCCTGGGAAGAGAACTCGACCTTCTTCCTCCGCGAGCTGCTGCTCTTGCTCGAGATGGAGGTGGAATGGGCACTGGGGGGCGTCTGGATGTTGAGCAGTCTGGGGTCGGAAGGCTGGCAGGCCCGAAGTTGCCTCAAATGGGAGTCTGGCTCATTGTGCGTCTCCCGGGGAGGCGTTGGAGGTCTTGCAGGGAGGGACTCGAGGAGACGATTCGAAGCCGTGTCCGTGGATCCCATGACTGCTGCCGCCGCCTTCCCCCTTCAACCAGTCGGTGGGAAGACCACACCTGACGGACCGAAAATTACAAGTAGGTGTGGGAGAGCGAGAGCATGTCCGGAGATAGGAACAATTCCAAAGGCATAACCACAGGAATTATGCAAACAAGCCGGCCTGCTCGAGCAGAAGACAGCAGGAAAAGAATGACGTGCCGAAGAACAAAAGAGCCGGAATCGTGACAGAGCAACGGCCTAAGATGGGTTTGTGAGGATGTGAAGATGCGCAAACCAAAGAGCACAGACCGAGCACGGCTGGCTTCCTTCCATCACATTTCCCGCTACCTAACGCGAACAGGTCGCGTCCCCAGCCCCAATTTACGCGATAGCTCTGTGGCCCACTTACAACCTGGTTTCTCAGGCCCACAGGCTGGAGCTGCTAGCAAGCCCTCACGCGATTGACCTCCTTACCCCACAATTTCGGGGACTGCTGCATCTGTAGCGGCGGGCGAGCGAGCGGGACGCTGCGGCTGCAGCCAATGCGGAAAACGCAGTAGAGCCCCGAGATCAGCTGCAGCTGGCAGCCGAGGAGAAGCAGCACCTCAATTAAGGCATACTCAATTAAGGCATACCTGTGCCCTTTTCGGGACCCTTCTCGCAGCAGCGCACTCTTCCTCCCGGTCCTCTCGTTCTCCACAGCGGCGTGGCACGGCTTGAACCGACACTGGGGACGGAAAACAGCCCCGGCAGCAGAGGATAACGGATGACTAGGTACCTAGGACGAAGGCAAAGAGAGGAAATCCAAGACTTGCAGTGTCTTACAGTTTGCGCGCCCCGGCCCTCCTTGGCTGCGTCATCCTTCTCGTCTCAGGACTGGTCGCCCAAGGCTTCATATTAATCACCGGCGCCAATCGTCGATCCCCCATTTTGCCGTGTCAGCCCAGCTCCTCGTAGACCAGCCGAGGGCACGAGGGGTGGTGTCGGATGAAGTCAGGTGGCGGCGACTCCTCATAGCAGCATCCAGGTGAACGTTCCACCGACTGCTGCCGTCTCCGCAATCCCGGACCTGCATTCCTACAAGTATCCATCTACCCGCCGAGCCTACCTCGTTGCAACATCAGAACCTTACCTACCTTTCGGCCTCCTTGTCCCTTTTCTCTCGCCTTCTGCCCCCCCCTCTGCCGCAGTGATTCTTGGCCCGAGGAAGGAGGGGGATACCGTTGCGACCTGCCGTTACCCCTCAACTCAATTCCGTATTCCACCCCTTCTCGTTCTGCGGAGGAGCCTCCGAATCCTGACGCATACTCCTCTTTCTCTCTCCCCGCCGCCGCTCAGACATGGCTCAGGCGTCGGCCCAGTTGCCCCGGGGCAGCTTGACAGGGGCAGGTTGGTTTCCCCTACGGAGCTGTACCAGACGAATTTTGGCTGACGACCAAGATCAGCTAAACTGCAAGCCGTCACGAGTCTGATGGACAAACTGACGCAGGACCTCAACAAGATCTACTTGCTGCCTCATCGTCAGTATCTCCTTGTCGTACTCTCTTGTGGCGGCGAGGGCACTCTGCCGCGGCCCTTCGGAGCACATCTGACCTGTCGTAGAGCGGGATGCAGCACTCGAGGAACTCAAAGTCTACGGACGAGACCCTCGGGATGCGGATCCGATCTTCACCAAGCAGGTGGGTAAACTAAGCATCTACGACGACGCTGCCCCTATCCTCATCCGGACAGTCCACTAATCCGCCGCGACCGCATCATAGGGTATCGAGACGCTCACAAGACACGCGTTCAACAGCCCGTCGAACACGACGTCTCGGAACGCCCTGAGATGCCTCGCCAACGCCATGCTCATCAAGCCGGAGACGCGGCAGATGTTCGTAGACCTCGGCTACGAGTCCAAGGCGTGCAACAAGCTCAAGAACGACAGCCGCGACGACGAGTTCCTCGTGTCTAGGATATTATTCCTCACGACGTACGGGACCAACATCAACCTTCTCACTCTTATCGACCAATATCATCTCGCCAGCACTGTGGTGCAGAACCTAGCGAGGCCCGCCAAACTCCTATCGGGAAAGCCCAACAGGGCGAAGACTCCGGATCCGATGGAAGACATGGCCCTTACCGAGACGGCCAAGCTGCTCTTCAACGTCACCCACTACTGCTCGGAACGCTCGAGCGCCTTTTCGCCGGCGGTCCCCCACATTGTGACTCTGATCTGCAAGCGTGATCTTCTCCCGGACGGCAGCCCTCCTCTCGACCCGCCGTTCGGTCCATTGGTGAATACGCTGCTGAACCTGGACATATCGACCAAGGAGAGCATCTCAACCCTGTTCGCCAAGAGCGAGCCCAACGCTGCGGTAGACCGCCTCATCCAGCTGCTCGACCTGTCCACTAAGCACTACGGGGACAAGGAGCTCGAGCAGACCGTCACTCCGCTGGTCGGGTTGATGTGTCGAGTGCACGAGATAGCCCCCGAAAGCGTGCGGCAGTACATTCGAGGAAAGCTCCTCCCGACCGAGGACGACCGGCAGAGGGTGCTGGGGAGAAGCGAAACTCTCTCGTCGAGGTTGCTGCGGAATTCTACGAATCCACTCACGCCGGAACTCCGCGACGCCATCTCGCACCTACTGTTCGACATGTCGGACAAGGACGCTGCCAAGTTCGTCCAGAACGTCGGATACGGATTCGCGTCGGGCTTCCTGTTCCAGAACGACCTACCCATCCCCGAGACGGCCTCGGAGGCCTTCAGCTCGGGGAGCACTGAAGACGGGCAGAAGGTGCTCAACCCTGTCAACCCCGTTACGGGGCAGTTCCTCGACGCGGAGAAGGTGGCGGATATGCCCGAGATGACCCAGGCCGAGAAGGAGAGGGAGGCGGAGCGGCTTTTCGTCCTCTTCGAGAGGTAAGCAGACCCCATAGCCCCCGCTTTCTCTCGGGAGCCATACTTGTTCGAGGGACTAATGGATGTTTCGTGGCTCTAGACTGAAGCAGAATGGCATTATCACTGCCGAGAACCCCGTCGCCAAAGCTTACCGGGAAGGCCGCTTTGCGGATCTCGGCGACGACGATGACCGCGTCGAAGAACTGGACTAAAGACTGCAGAGCTGTGTGGCGGTGGCGTTTTCTCTCTTTTTCCTTCACTCTCCTTTGCGCAGAGCTGGCGATACCCTCCACTCGAAGATGCTTTCAGATTAGGAGTCATAGCGCATCGTTTTCTGCCGTTGTTCGGGAATATGTTAGGGAAAAGGTCGCCCCTGGAGGACACCCCCGATTTGGCTGTGATGGGGCACAAGGGAATGATGGTATTGGAAAAGACGCCCGTTTGTGTCAAATAGGGAGCTGCTCCGGTTTTGATTCTAGCTAAAGCGCGTACATAGTCCTATCTAGTACGTTCATAGGCAGGTACCTTGGTGTTGATCCTTCGGAACCCCATACGCATATACGCACACCACATCACGTTGAGATGTAGCTGTCGACAATCCGTCGGACTCTACCGCTAAAAGGTGGGAAGTTCCCTAGCAGGGTAGGCAGGCTTACACCATGGGGGCGGCCCAAAATTCAGGGCGTCCACGGGTCGACCTCTAAGCAGCCACGCCCGCGGGATTAACTTAGATATGCGCGTGGATTTTTCTAAAGAACCCCACTCCCCTTCCCCCGAGAGCCGAACCAGTTACTTGAGGATAGCTGGTATGAGGTTTGAAATAGAATGTGGTTGTGTTGGACTGGACATGTTGGGATATCGAACACGTTGACGGAGCTCATGTGGAGAAGTAAGTGGTGGTATTAGGAGGGGAGGTATTTTGGGCGGGCTGCTGCGAACTGGCCAATGCGCCGTCTTCACGAGTTCGCTACCCCGCGTGCGCGCCTTCGAACCTCTCGAGGGAATTAGGAGCTGCTAAGCTGGGCAAGCACGGACCGCTTTACGAACGTGAGATGCAAGCCCCACGTGACACCTCCGCGCCTCTAGCCTGCCGCGTCCGCCCACTGTTACAGCCAGCCCCATCGCGACGCGGTTTCCCACCTACAAACCGGGCGGAGTCGCAAGTTCGCAACCAACGGCCCCCACGGCTCGTCGCATTCGTGACTTCCCATCCTACCATTTTCATTACCCACTCTCCACACTACACTCTTGCGCACGATATCTACAAGCTCAGCTGCCGTGTTCAAAGAATAGAAGCTCAGGTATGCAATATTTCCCACACAACTCGCTCGGCAGCTCCCGTCCAATTACTCTCGGCGCAGTATTCATCTTGTGCGCCGTGATCATCTCGCTCTCGCTCTGTCTTAGCGATAAGGAGTGAGCACAGAGCGATGGATCGCAAGAGGAGACCGAGAGAAGGACGAGCAGGACAGTTAACTAACTCGTTTTCACCGAAGTAACAAGCCAGAGTTGAGCGAGACGAACTATGGGTTCGCTCCTTTCTCCCAGGATCCTATTCTTTGGCCGCAGCTCGGAAGCAAATCTGCCACCACCTATCCGAGGGTGAGTGCGAACACCAGATGTCTGGCATTCTTAGCGCATAGGCCGTTGGAGATAGCTCTCGCCTCGGTCTGTGTGCCGTTGGTTGTATGACCCACCAAGGCTAACATCACAGCCAATAGTCCCGAGGAGCCCCTTCCCTCACAGGAGCCCGCCAAGTCTCAGCACGAAATGGATCAGTCCGATGCTGAGAACCAGCCGACTGTAGTGCGTCTTGACGAGGATTATAACCAGGACGATCACATCATTAGCGACGTCATTGAAGGCAGCATGCAGAACGACCTTGAGACGGACGACGACGACGACGTCGTTCCTAAGCGTCCTGCAGCCCCTGTCGCCCTGATGCAGGCCGAAGAAGCCAAGTCTGCGGCCCCAAAGAAGCGGGGCAGGCCCTCCGCGTCGACTACCGCTTCGCGGGCGGCAACTCCGGCCCGGGGCGATTCCCTCGCTAGTGGCGTGGCTAAGTCTGCCAAGGCGACGACCGGCCGCAAGCGGAAGGCCGAGGTCGCGGACGTAAGTGACGACGGAAATTCTGCGGCCTCCCCCGCCGCGAAGCGCGTCCGAGCGACCAGAGGCTCGCAAGCAACTGTCACACGCGCTCCGTCGGCTCGGAAGGCTACACATACCGCCATGAAAGCTACGGCATCCCCTATCAAGAAGCGGGCTTCTGTACGTGCAAAACTGCCGCATCCCGTGCTCCGCTCAGACTCTCGGCTAACCCCTAGATAGCGTGTCGCTGAGCCGGTTACCAAAGGCGCGAAGCGCCGTGGCCGACCCCCCAAGAAGGCCTCCGACGACGACGACGACGAGGATCTCGGTGAGTATGTCGTTGAGAGCATCGTCGACGATGGCATCGACGAGGTAACCAAGGAGCACCTGTTTTTGGTCAAGTGGGAGGGCTTCCCAGACACGGACAGCAGCTGGGAGCCTCGCAAGAACCTCGACGGCTGTAAAGGTCTCCTCCAGGAGTATGAGGAGAACAAGAAAGCCACAGCCACGTCGACCAGAAAAACGCGACGGGCCGCGCCCGAGAAGAAGGCTGTCGCCGCGCCCAAGGGGAAGGCGGTCACCGCCGCCACCAGGGGCCGCAGGGGTAGGAAGAGCAAGACGGCGTAGGTTACTCGCACCTGGGTTCCACGGTAGACGCGTCCATTGTCTACCCACGAGAACAAAAGGGGAGCTGCGTTCGTGATACTATCGTGCTACTGCCTTTTTCCTTGCCTTTCACCTCGGACGGAGTTATGGGGCGGTGGCTTTCTGCGGCGGCCCAGGACGAGGGAAGGCATACGGAGTTATCGGGGATGGGCTTGGAACCTGGCTCTAGGAAAAGTGAAGGGAGGGCAACATATACTGCCCCAATTGTTGATCTCGCGAGTTTATGATCCAAATCCCCGAAGTGATGCCCGAGAATTATCGTGGGTCGCGGACGTCGTATGTCATAAATAGTCGCAGCACCGGGCCCGCACGAGGAGCTGTGCGCTGGTCAAAGCTCATCACATGCAGGTCCACGTGGCCCGTGGTTTTGGTGTCAGCGCTGATCGGAGTTTATCAAGCAGTGGACCCTGCGGATCACGTCCAAGATCGACGCGTTAGATCGTATCGAATTATCGTGTTCATAACGTTCACGGGCATTTTTTTTCCCCTTCACCGTTCTCAGCCGTTGGCCTCCGACTTCTCCGGTACCGAGCTGATCCCCGTGCCCGCAACCGCAATCGCAACCGCAACCGCACCGGTACTGGAAGCCGCAGCCGCCTCATTTCACAACGGCGACAAGATGGACGCCGTACGGTCCGCTCTGCAGCCCATCACTCACAACCTGCCCGAGCCGATCCGGGACCTGGGCGTGTCGATCCTGGGCGAGCCGTGCTACCAGGCGCTGGTGTTGGACGTGGACGAGACGAACACGGAGTGCCTCAAGCTCGCGGTGTCGAAGGGCCTCGGCATCGGCATCATCGCGGCGTCGTCGGTGGTGAAGGTGCCGCAGATCCTGAAGCTGGTCAGCTCCCGCTCGGCCGCCGGCGTGTCGTTCCTGTCCTACCTGCTCGAGACGTCGAGCTACCTGATCTCGCTGGCGTACAACGTACGCAACGAGTTCCCCTTCAGCACCTACGGCGAGACGGCCTTCATTGTCACCCAGAACGTCGCCATCTCCCTGCTCGTGCTCAACTACAGCGGCCGTACGGGGGCCGCCGCCCTGTTCGTGGCCGCCCTCGCGGCCGCCGCGGCATCGCTCTTCACCGAGTCCGTCGTCCCCATGCACGCGCTGAGCTACCTCCAGGCCGGCGCCGGCGTCCTCGGCGTCGCGAGCAAGGTGCCCCAGATCTTGGCGATATGGCAGGAGGGCGGCACGGGCCAGCTGAGCGCCTTCGCCGTATGTCTCTTTTTCTTTGTTTCGCCTCGTCTTCTCGCTCCTCTATCTGCCCCCGTCCCGTCCAGGCGTGTGTCCTAACAGCGTCATACAACAGGTCTTCAACTACCTCGTGGGCTCGCTCTCGCGGATCTTCACCACGCTGCAGGAGGTCGACGACAACCTCATCCTGTACGGCTTCATAGCCGGCTTCGCCCTCAACGCCGTCCTCGCGGCCCAGATGGTGTACTACTGGAACACGCCGGCGACGAAGCCGCAGGCCAAGAAAGAGTAAATAACGGCCGGTCAACGAGAGAGGAGGATCGATAGGCTGGTCCCTGGTTACGATGTGTGGTAGAAATTAGAGCCGTATAATCGGAGGTCATTTATACTATACCACTCACTGCGTATCAGCTAATCCTGACAAGTCTAGAGTGCCAGAGTACCGATTACATGCTAGCCACAGACTCGCTTTAGTAGAGTAGCAGCTGGAATATACGAAGGGTGCAGGCGAATGTCCCATTACACCTTCGTGGCCGGCTCGTCCGGTCCTCGATCACGTCGGATACCGAACAGGGATGTTCCCGGCCAGACGATTCCGTACGATTCCCCACAGACCCGGCGTAAATATTTAATGACTCCACGTCGCTCCGACGGTGTGCAGGACTCCTCCTCTCCAAACGTCGTCCGCCGCCCAATGTTTAGATGCCAACAGACATCGTCAATATGGACCGGCCGGTCGAGAAAGCAGTTGGGCTGGCCGCTAAACAATCACCTGCCGGCCGAGAAGGCCGAACACCGGCGGCTTACCGAGCTTTTCTCTGCCGCTGTGTGCTGCAAGTCCAACCAGAGCCTGTCACGGGGCTCAGCGATTGACGAATCTGGTAAGTCGGTGGCGCCAACGTCCCGTGCGATTGCGCGAGAGCGGAGCGTCCGGGGCCAGCCGTGTAATTAAGAAACTAACACCGCCTTTGTCGGAAGGGGTCTCGTGACTATCTACCCTGTGTGGGCAAACATATTGGGTGCAAATTTGAGAAACGAAGACTCCGAACGTCCTCGCCCCCCCGACTGATTACATTATTAACTCTTCCAGGGGAGTTGCATATTAGGCCGATCACATCATCTCTGTTCCTGCTTTCGTCTTTCACCTAGCGTTCACCTAGCGTTCTTGCGTGCTTTGCCTTACACCGTTTCGCATCTGCTTTCCAGCCTGCGTTGCGTTTGGAATCCATTTCGCCATTTTCTGTTTCTTTCCATTTTCTGCCTTTTTGCTCCAGTCGCTTGCTGTCTTTCTGGCGTGTCTTCTTCGCGCTTTTCTGTCTCGGCGAGGAAGGTACGCTAGACTTCCAACTACTGCCCTGCGGCTTGCAGTCTCGTCGGCTTTTTTTGGTCTTCCGTGTCTGTTTCCAAGCGTTCTCGCAACTTCACTCTTCTCTTTTCTTTCTTCCGCTCTTTGCCGCTCCACACCGATGAGCACGAGCACGAGCACGAGCACAAGCACGAGCACGAGCATGAGCATACCTACCTGGCACGCATACGCATTCTACCTAACTTGTATACTTATCAACTAGCGCCATCCACTCCCCTTCTGCGCTCTCCCGCCGACGCAGGGCATACCGCAGAAAGCAGCTAAGATCTACAGCTTCTTCTGCAGCTCCTGTTGCCGCTCCTGCTGCTGCCGCTCCTGCTTGCAGCTGCGCACGAGGTGCTCGGCAATATGTCTCCCGATCTCAACTCGCTCCCGCCCTCCCCCTCCATCCGCCGTGTGGGGGAGCCGGCACCAACCAGCAACGGTTCCGTGTTGTCTGGTCTCGACAGCAGCAGCAGCCGCAAGCTGCCCAACATTCTCTACATCATGGCGGACCAGCTGGCGGCTCCGCAGCTGAAGATGTACAATGCCGAGTCCCAGATCCTCACGCCGCACTTGGATGCGCTGGCGGCCAAGTCGGTGCAGTTCGACTCGGCCTACTGCCCGTCGCCGCTGTGCGGGCCCTCCCGGATGAGCATGCTCTCGGGGCTGCTTCCGGTGAAGATCGGCGCGTATGACAATGCCTGCCAGATGGCGAGTGAGACCCCCACGTACGCACACTACCTGCGGCGGAACGGCTACCACACCGTCCTGGCGGGCAAGATGCACTTCGTGGGGCCCGACCAGCTGCACGGCTACGAGACCCGCCTGACCAGTGACATCTACCCCGGCGACTTCGGCTGGGTCGTCAACTGGGAGGAGCCCGACACGCGGCTCGAGTGGTACCACAACGCCAGCTCCATCGAACAGGCCGGCGTCTGCGTGCGGAGCAACCAGCTAGACTACGACAAGGAGGTGATGTACCGCTCCGAGCAGTTCCTGCACGACTACGCTCGCGAGGACCCCGATAGGCGCCGCCCCTTCAGTCTGACGGTACGTACTATGCTTGTGTGAATATGTACCCGCATGGTACCTAGAAGCGCGGCTGTACTGCGTACTGCCGGCCACCCCCGTAGACCAAACGCGGCCCTTTCATGTACGCCCGGCATTCGTGGTTGCCGGACCCGCGCGTGGCGCCGAGTCCATTTAGGGGTTATTCTTACGTACCTCCGTACCTGCGCGTGTCACTGGCTAACGAGATCGCTCGGCCGCCCCCCCCTTTTTCCCCTTTTCGATAGGTATCCCTCACGCACCCCCACGACCCGTACACCATCCACAAGAAATACTGGGACCTCTACGAGGGCGTCGACATCGCCCTTCCCAAGGTGAAAATCCCCAAGGAGGAGCAGGATCCGCACAGCAAGCGCCTCCTCAACGTCTGCGACCTCTGGGACAAGGACTTCACCGACGAGCAGATCAAGACGGCGAGGCGGGCCTACTATGGCGCCGTCAGCTACGTCGACGACTGCGTCGGCGAGATCCTACAGACGCTAAAGGACTGCGACCTTGCGGACGACACCATCGTCGTCTTCAGCGGCGACCACGGGGACATGCTGGGAGAGCGCGGGCTCTGGTACGCAACAACAAATCTCCAAAAATAAAAAATAAAAATAAAAATAAACAGGGCTCCTATGCTCGACGGTACTGACGATTTCTAAAATCTCAGGTATAAAATGACGTACTTCGAGTCCTCCGTAAGGGTTCCCCTCATGGTGTACCACCCGAAGGCCTTCCAGCCGCACCGGGTGACGCAGAACGTCTCGACGCTCGACATCCTCCCCACCATGTGCGACCTCGCGGATGCCGAGCTTGACCCGGGCCTTCCCATGGACGGCACCTCGCTCCTCCCGCACCTGAAGGGCGAGGAGGGCCACGACACCGTCCTCGCCGAGTACGCAGGCGAGGGCACGATCAGCCCCCTGATGATGATCCGGCGCGGTGCGTGGAAGTTCATAACCTGCCCGGCCGACGGATCGCAGCTCTTCAACCTCGCCGAGGACCCGCTGGAACTCCGCGACCTCGTCAAGGTGCTCCAGAAGAAGAAAGCAGCGGCAGCCGCCGGCGGCGACGCTGCTGCGGCATTCTTGTCGGCCGAGGACCAGAAGGTGCAGGCCCTCCTCGACGGCTTCGAACGCGAGGCTCACGAGCGCTGGGACTTCGAGGCCATCACGCAGGACGTTCTGCTGTCGCAGCGGCGTCGCCGGCTCGTATGGAGCGCGCTGAAGACGGGCAAGTTCAACAGCTGGGACCACGACCCCGTCGATGATGGGAGGTCTAAGTGAGTGCCGCGCCTTATCGTCCCCGTTCGTGATTTGCCACGCACGGGAAGCGCTGACCTTGGTTTCTTAACCACCCTATAGGTACATCCGCTCGCATATGGACCTCGACGAGCTCGAGCGTAGGGCTCGGTACCCACCCGTGGATCGTTTTGGCCGCGTGCTTCGGGCCTAGCAGGGCACTTCGTCTAGTTTACGCCTTCGAGGGCGATGACGACGGTGCCGCAGTTTGGTGCAGTACAGTTTGGTTACCCCTGATTTAGCATGGAGCAAGGGAGCGAGGCGTCTTCATGAAATCGGAACTGCTTTCTTTTTATCTTTATAGCATCGAGTATACGATACTACGCCTCCCCTCATGAGTCTATGCCCACGATCTTACACTTGAGCTCTGTGCTACATAGGTAATACTTAGCAATGCGTACCTGTGAACTTCTCTCTTCTGAGTTCAGACTAGAAAAATAGCCCGTTTCAGACGAGGGCATTAGGCTGCTATACGTCGCTTGTAGAATTTAGGGGAGCGCGTACACAAAATGGTAGTTGTTTTTTTCCCGGTTGGTCGACTGGCTGGGCGGGAATGTGTTAGCGGGCGGGCCCCTACCACAGCACCGTGGTACCTGAGCTTTACTTGTATTCGTGCGGCAGTTTTATGTCCCGCAATCTCCAAAAGCAGTCCAGCAATTGCACACCACCTTCGCATGCACCACCTTCGCAGCTCTCTCCCTCCCATGGAAACCCAAGTCTAAGATTATTGCTGATTGCCGCCCGTTTTTCGACCGCCTTGCGCCGCCTGCAGATATGGCGTCTCACAGGGATCATCAGCCTTCGTCCTTGGGCTTGAGCTCGGCGGAGCTCAAGGCCGTGGAGTCGGTCCGCGCACGCCTCTACCAGCTGTCCAGTAGTATCGGCAGCCTACGAAGCGATGTGTACAAGAGCAACCCATTGCCAAGCCCGTGAGTCGCCGTAGCGATAGTGAGACAAGGAACCGCAAGCAGGGAAATTGAGCTGACTGGCGACCCGGGGAGGCGGGGAACAGGGAATCGATCCAGGCATCCTCGCACATCCTTCAGCACAACCTCGCCTCGCTCCTGCAAACGATGAGGCAGGACGCGGACCTCTTCCAGCGCCTGGTGGTGCACCCGTCGCCGAGCTTCCCGGGCCGCACGCAGGAGGGCCTCCTGCTGCAGCTGCTGCGCAAGAAGCTGGAACCCGAGCTCGAGACGGCGGTCGAGAAGGCGCGCGAGGCGGCGGTCGCGCGGGGCATCGGCCCGGCCAACTTCGTGTCGGGCAGCAGCACCAGCCGCGCGGCGAAAGCGGCGGCCATGGCCGCGGCGGGGATCACC